>MU188775.1:0-19099 GCA_016904865.1 Pissodes strobi
GTTGCAGTCGATGGACACATCTCGGACACATTCACCATCAACGCGGGCGTGCCTCAGGGCGCAATACTTTCACCAACTCTGTTCCTCATCTATATTAATGACCTGCTGATCGAAACGAATAATCCTGTTTACAGTTTTGCAGATGACAGTACCCTTGTCTCCCACTTTAGATCAGAAAAACCCTTACCAGCGACTGAGACTCATCACCGCAGACAGGAGCAGATTACAGCAATTAATCAAGACCTGGAGAAAGTTCAAACTTGGGGCGACCGAAATTTGGTCCAGTTCAATGCAGCAAAGACCCAAGCAGCAACGTTTACTAAGAGGGCCAATACAGCGGGCCCTGACATCATTATGGCAGGATCGACCATTCCTTCATCCTCGTCAATCGGGCTGCTGGGTGTCTCGGTCAACAGCAATATGTCATGGCATGACCATGTTGCTAACATCGCAAAATCAGCCTCCCAGAAGCTTGGTGCGCTATTTCGCAACAAGAAACTCTATACACCGCAGCAGTTGCTCTTGCTGTACAAAGCGCAAATAAGACCGTGCTTAGAATATTGCTCACATATCTGGGGTGCCGCACCAAAGCATACCCTAAAGCTGCTGGATTCCATTCAGAAGAGGGCTGTGCGTCTCGTCGGCGATCCGGAGTTGACCCGGAATCTGGATAGTCTGGAACATCGCAGACATGTGGCCGAGATGTCTCTGTTTTACAGATACTTTCACGGCAGATGTTCCCAGGATTTGGCCCGCATAATCCCGCCCCTGGCAACTCCTGTCAGACAGTCCCGACAGACGGCAGGAGCGCACCAGTTCGTCGTACAACTAGAAACACCTAGAACATCGCTTTACCAGAACTCCTTTGTCTGGCGCACTGCATCACTGTGGAACTCACTTCCAGGACATCTGTTTCCCACTAATTACGACCTACAAATATTCAAGAACCGTGTCAATCAACATCTTCGCACACACACCGCTCGTCGAGCGCCATAGGATCTCCCTTTAGTGTGTGTGCCACTGCCATAAAAAAAAAATTACTTTACTTCAGCTATTCCGAACTAAGTAAACTAACCATAAAGTAGGAATAATTTTTCCGATAAAGAAGTGCAAAGAAAAATTGACGTCATTAAGATGCACTTCACGAGCCAAATCGAATTTCCGCTATTCTAAAGTAGAAAAGAAATGGATTTTTTTGTTTATTAATTAGACATATTTCTGCAGCAAAGTAATGAAGCCAATTTAGGAACTTTTTCTTGTGTTTTTTTGCTATTCTCAATTTAAATAAAAATACATCTTTGTATTTATGATTTCAGTATCTTTTCATTTCAATAAAAAAAAAATCTTTATTATTCTGTGTGCGTAAAAACTACTATATAATCTTATATTTTCGCGTATTTACATGTCTCAGGTGTCTACTACATTTATTTTCTTTTCAATACATTATAAAAATTAGGTATAGATATGCCAAAAAATAATAAGCGCAAAAAGTTTTTTTTTAAGTTTTAAACATGAAGTACAATTTTTACGAACGTAGTCTACGGCATAAATCAAAATCTGCTAAGTAAATCTATCTGATTTCTTATCAGTGGCAGTTTAGAAATAATATGCCAAAATAGTTGAAAGAAATATATTTACTTTCTTGATTACTTCGTTTTTAAAAACTTTTTTTTAATTATACGAAGAAAAATACAAAGTATTAACCTGCTACTAGGAAAGCTTGCTTATGAGTAAAATGCACGTTCTTATCTACGTCTATTTATAATATAATAAATGCTGATCACCTCAAAGCTAGTACACTAATCCCTTAAAACTACATAGTCGCCATAAGTGGCCATATAATTCCTCCCTTCTTTAAGTTTGAGAAGATGGGGGATTTTCGATAGGCTTTAATTGTATGTCCACTTTTACATATTTTTGTTTTTTTACAATAATATTTGCGATCAACTAAAATTACTACAATTGTTATTATTATATTGGTTACAATAATTATTAAAGCTATTGATAAATTATTATTGTCAATTTCGAATTCTTTTAGAGTGCTTACGGTTAATCTGTTAGCATTTTCTAAATCCTCTTTTATGTTTTCTAAGTTTACCTCTTTTAATTCTAGAGGTTCGATATTCTGAACTAACTTTTCATCAATATTGATGGGAGTTTTAACCTTAAATTAACAATTTCTGGTTTTTGTGAATCATAGTTTTCATTTCGAATTTTAACTTTGCATTCTGCTGGTATAATAAGAGATACTGTGTTTATTGTTTCAAGACTCTGTTAATTGGGGCATTGAAAATAGATATTTTCTTCGGAAGTTGGGATTACTATAATGGAATTATCGTCCAGTAAAGTAATTGATGTTTCCTTGTACTTTATAGGCACCATAGAACAGTGATTAGTTAGATTAATCATTTGAGGGACACAGGGCTCATTTCGATTGAGTAAAGTTAATGGACATAGAAACATATCTTCAATTTCAACACATTTTTCTTTAACGTTAAAATAATCGTCACTTGATCTCATGAGATAAGGGTTATTTATTGTCGTTACCTGATTATTCACAGGAATTGGATTTGGATACACTCGGTAAAAGATATATGGCTTATTCGATACCAAAGGGATAGCGATATAAAATATTATTAGGTCGTTTTTAATTGGTATTCGAATGGTATTCGCGTGCTCGAGTCGGGTTTAGAGATTATTTTATTAAGTTCTTGGTATTTAAAGATGCTATGATGCATAATATTTATTTCTGCGAAGTTAATTGCAGTTTGCACATTATTTTTTATTTCTTGTAACACACTAAGATTTTTTTTTCTGAGTTATCTAGTAACAGAATCAGATATGAGGCTTTTGTTGCTGGCTGCGTAATTTGGGTTAAATTATTTATACGCACTGCTAATAATTGCTGATTTTCAGTAATTGAACTTAACTGAGAATCCATATCTTTTGCTAATTTCTTGACGATGGTTTGTGTGGAAAGTAAATCGTCATGTAATGTTTTTTGATTGTCTCGAGGAGTTTTAATATAATTGTCATAGCGTTCGCCATCATCCGCGTCTAATGTACCATACAAATATGTTTGAACTTTTCCGAGAAAGTTAAAGAGACCTCTTTTAATCCTCTTTTGGGGATTGCTATAATGTTTGACAAATAATTCGATTGATTCGGCCATATCTATCAAATTGTCAGTTCTTGTCATTAAAAGTTGGTGTAAAGGTGAATATGGCGAGATAACAATGTCTCTTGTGTTAATTAATGTTTTATTGATTAAATTGACATGATAATAAACATGATGTAGATATGTTCTATATTGTTGTGGAGGATTCATGTTTACCTTGCAATTGGTTGCTTTTTTCTCCACTAATTTTTCCTATATGATGGAGCCTCTTCGGCTCTGGCTCCAGGATGTAAACAGCACAAGTGCTAGTTTAGTGACCCTTACGAAGCTAAAAAATCTATAAAGAGAAGAACTGTTAAATAACGTTTCTGGGATCAAATCTGTCCCCGTCGTCAAGAACAACAATATCTAAAAATGAAAATGGTTAGTAAATGCAAATAACAGTAAAAAGCTATCGCAAAAATTTGTCAAGTTTTGAATAGACTTTGACAAGATGACAATACTGTATATGAGCCGAAATTATTATAAGATCAGATCTTGTTAATAAAAAATCTTCGGCTGCACCGATTATTTTTGACTTTATCGCTAAAATTACATATTCTTGTTGAGATTCATCTCCTGTAAAATATCTAGCATGAAAAGTATCCATTTGCGTTAAAAATGTTTCTAAACGTGTGGGCGTGCCATCAAATGTTTTTAATAATGTTACTACTGATTTTAAAGCGTTGGCCATAATGTTTGGATTTTCGACTTGCGTTTTTGAAATTTTTGAAATTGGTTCAATCCTATAATTATCTGAAATATTGCAATATAATTCAGTTAATTCACTTCATGATGAATTAATATTTTCTAAGTTATTGCGCCTTATCCTAGTGTAAAGGATCATTGAAATCAGACATAATTATTGTATTTATGTTAATAGGTAGGAAATAACGCAATAGGTTATTATACTTCATAGTTCACGTACATTTACCTTATAAATAGTAATAGTAAGCATTTAAGCAATATTTTAACTGGTTACTATCGTATTGTGTATTTTTTGCTGATAATCAATTATTATGAAAGCATACCTAACAACATGTAATGATATTTTTGGGGAGTTAGATTAAATAAAGTGGTTCTTGGGAATTAACATGGTTCTCTTATTCTACATGGCGATCCTGCCAAAAGTTAAAAAAATTATTTTTTAAGTATCAACCATCCCTCAGGGTTAAAGTGAAGTTTGAAAATGGGCAGTACAAAGTCAGAAGATCAAAAAGTTGAGGAAAACGGTGTCGTAAACTCTAATTTTATTGTGCAAGAGATAGAATATAAAATTACCAAAGACGTTAAGATTATTCTGTACCTGATCCTTGCCATGTTCTTGTCTTGAAGATATACAAGACCTACAGAAGAAATCTCAAAAGACAAATACGAAGAGATCTAGCAGCTTCAGTGGCAAGTGTAACAGTAGCGGAAGTGTAAATTAAGCTGCAAATAGGAGTTCTAAAAGTTGAACTAGTACCAATATGGACTGTCCAACCGTGTTTTCAGCAATGTGTAACGACATATTACGGTATATTTTACATGCGAGTCGTGGAAGATTGCAGTGCAGAAGTGTCACCAAATATCCAGACTATTGACTATTAAACGGAAGCAAGTTGTAACTAATTGCAGACTCTTTAGTTCGTTAGCGTCCAAGATATGTATACTTTTAAATATGGCACATAATTGTTATTTTTGTTTTATATTTGATAGGTTGATAGATTTTTTTTGTTCTGTTCATGTTGCTTTCAAGGTTTGTCGTTATTATCATTTAAATGCAAAAGGAACACGAAGAGTTAAACTTACAGTAGTTGTCAACGATTAGAGCAAATATAATAAAAGAATCAAAAAGAGTTTTCAAGAAAAATATTCCAAGCAACGAATCGGTTAGGGTTGAAGTTAGGGATCAACTAATTTTACTATTTAACGAATTTACAAGCATAATTAGCAAGTCATGGGATTCCTTACATCAACTTGAGCAAAATATTTGTGAGCAATACTTTTTTTACATTAGAGATAAAATAGTGAAATCTTTCCAAGCATTAAAAATTAGGATCAAAATACCGCAAACTATTTTTGCAACAATAGATTTTAATATCATAGAGAGTGAAGACGAAAGTGACGAAGACGGTCAAGCTAATACAGTCATGGCAACCGCGACTGATTTTTTTAATTTAGCAAGTAAATTAGTCCCAAATCAATTCGACGGTAAATTTGACACCTTTCAGTCATTTCTGGATTGTTTGGAACTACTTAAACAAAATTCGACAAATCAGGAGACTAATGCGGTAGCTTTTATTAAATCTCGGCTAACAGGAAAAGCTCGAGATTTAATTACAAATGAACGAACTATTGATCAGATTATAAATAGGCTTAAAGACAAAATTAAGGGCGAGAGCTCACGTTTATTAACAGTTAAACTATTAAATTACAAACAGAATCATAAAGATTCGGCAGAAATTGAATCGTTGGCAGAAAAACTGCAAAAATCTTTTATATCGGAAGGTGTTCCAATAGAAGTAGCTGAAAGTTACACAGTAGAAACTGCGGTTAAATCTCCTAGTCAAAATTCCAATAACGACAAAACGCGATTAATAATTCAAGCCGGCACTTTCTCAACGGTCAATGACTGTCTGACGAAATTCATGAATGTCAGCTCAGATCCAATACCAACTAACATTTTTCATTTTCATCAAACCAATCGGCGTAACTATCGTGGCAGAGGTGGTCAACATAGAACAAGGGGCAGCAACCACCACTTCAGTAACAATACCCGTGGTAGATATAATTTTAGGAGTTCGGAGAGAGGTCGTATGAACCGGAACAATTATCCGAATAATTTTAACGATAACCGCCAAAATTATAATAATTACAATACTAACCGATCCTCGGTAAGATATGTCAACGCAGAATTTCCGGAAAACCAATCGAGCCCCCAACCGGTTCGATTGAGGGAAATGCAAATGTGAATATCTTTAACTTAGATCTTACACTTTTAAATTTCGTATTACTTGATATAGATATGACTCGGTCTAAAAACGTACTATCAGTTGATACGGGAGCCGATATTTCTATTTTTAAGTGTGCAAAGGTTAATCCTAATCAGATAATCATAACTGCCAGCAGCAGCGAAATCAAGGGAGTAACAGATGGGTTAACTAAGTCACTGGGCGATGCAGAAACTATAATTTGGCTCGAACAGCATGGGCTACATCATAATTTTCATATAGTAGATGCTGACTTTCCCATTCCAGGGGATGGCATTTGAGGTCGTGATTTTCTGATTAAATATCAAGCAACGATTGACTATTCAAACTGGACCTTAAGTCTGCAGGTCGGAGAATCCAAATTTGTTATTCCTATGTTCAGTAGTCCTGAGGAAAATACTATTCATATTCCCCCTAGGTGCGAAGTCGTAAGGAAAGTCGATAGCCTAAAAAACGTTTCCCAGGAATAAGCAGTTACAGCCGGGAGTTTTTGCAGCGCGAACTATCATTTGAAGGGAAAATCCTCTCGTGAAAATAATTAATACATTTCAAAGTGTAAGTGTAAATCTCTCCCAACTTGAAACTGTGTATCTCGGTCAATTTAATATATATAACATAGGTGGAGAATCTAAAAATCGCGAAGTACATTTATTTAACGAAATTAATCAAAATAACATACCACAATTTGTAAAACAAGACGTTTTTGCTTTATGTAAACAATTCTCAGATATTTTTGCTCTAAAAACCGACAAGTTATCCGTTAACAATTTCTATACTCAAAGATTAAAATTAAATAACACAAAACATGTATATATTAAAAACTACAGGACTTCGTTGTTCAAAACTCTGGGGTTTTGAACAACGAAATTAATCGACAAGCTGAAAAAAATGTTGTATAATAATATAATAGAAACATCTTTTTCCGAATATAATAGTCCGCTCTTATTAGTCCCTAAAAAAATCGCAGATGGACAAAAAGCTTAGAGGTTATGTCAGAATATTATCTCAAAGGCGGCATCTTTGATGTATTTCAGACCAATTCCTTTAGCGTCGGCCATTTTCAAAAGGGAAATTCCAGGTCCGTATTACGCCTTTTCCAAATTTCGTAATCAGAAGGGTATTCGCATTAGTTTGTATTATTTATTATGTATTTGTCAGATACTATGTAAGTAGTATGGGAGTTTGTATATAATATTTATAGATATGTTACTGCTAATATCCGAAATACGTTATTATGCATAAAACCTAAGCAAATTAGAAATTATGGATAATTGCTAAAACCTTTAATTATCGATATCAACCAAACATATTAGACGCAAAAAAGTTATAAAAATTATAAAATTGTCTTTTGGGTCTAAGTAGTTATACGCGTCATCCCGTTTAACGTTTGTGTATTTTCTATATGTATTAGATAACAGCAAAATAGTTTCTATAATATTATTTACGTTTAAGAAGGTAGTACGTTCCCCGTATTGCATTTAAATAGTATATTAAGATACTAGTTTTAAAAGACCATATTTTTTTCGCACGAGCACGAAAATGTCTTACAGCGACGTGTATTTTATACTATTTTTTCTATTTTGCAAACCATAAATGAAAACATTAATTTATTCTATTCTCGATCAGCACTTGAGCGGCCATCGTGTCATTTTTGACGTCTTTATTACTAGAAATCCCATTGAATGCGGTGTCGAATTTTTTGCTAGTGGGCCTTGACATAGGACAATTTTGTTAATAACATAGCAACAAGACACTTCTTTGCGTGTCGAAATGGAATAATTTCGAACGCAAAATAGAAAAAAATAAATTAAAAGTAGCGACTGTATAAGGTATTGAATAAAAAAATCTAGCATTGCCCCATGCCCTTTTGAACTTATATGAATATGGCCAACAATGCCAACCATGAACACGAAAAAAGGTAATGAATCTAAAACAGTTAATTTTGTCAAGAAATTCATGAAGAAAAATAATACATTAATACTATATGTAGCAATGCACCAAACAATACAAATTGTAACGCCCATCACTTACATATAATAGGTATCGAAAAATCGAAAATAGGTATTGGAAAATGTATAGATTTACCTACCTTACCTACCTTTGGCTTTCTTTCGGGAAAGGAAAAAAAGTGAGATTGCAGTTATAGGATTTATGTTCAAAGTTCGGTACACAGCAAACATGTTTTCCTCTTCTGTTGTTCATTTCGTCCAAATATTCTCAAAATACTTTTAACCCAAACACACAAAACCAAATAAAAACAAAAATCTAGCACCTAGCAGAACGTAATGTCAAAATACAAATACACGCAGGCTCTGGTCAAATGTAATAATAAACTTAAAGCGATGGTCGGGCGACTCTGATTCCCCACAAAAAAATGGCTGACTTACGATGCGCGTCGTGGGTGCGCGTACTGATGAATAAAATTAGAAATGGAATTCTGATTGTTTATTCTTCTGTGGTTATGTATTGATTTTAGAATGGTCAGTAAATCACTCATAGGAGATAAATTTCCTATAAATCGAATAGATGATATTTTGGATTAATTGGGTAGAGCTAAGTGGTTTTCGGTAATTGACCTTATGTCAGGTTTTCATCAAATACGGCTTCATGAATCATCCCGCGATATAACCTCATTTAGCTTTGATAAGAGTCCTTTTAGGTTTACCAGGTTACCTTTTGGGTTGTCAGTTAGCCCCAACAATTTCCAAAGAATGATGTCTATTGCATTTGCAGGTATCACACCGGAGAAAGCATTTCTCTACATGGATGATTTAATAGTTATACGATGCTCAGACAAACATCATCTGCAAAATTTAAAAAAATTCTCTGAAACGTGTAGAAAATACAACTTAACGCTGAACCCACATAAATGCGATTTTTTTAGAAAGGAGGTTACTTATCTAGGTCATAAAATAACTGACCAAGACATTTTACCTGACGAATCTAAGTAAAATATTATAAAAAAACCTATCCTGTTCCCAAATCCGCTGACGAAGTAAAACGGTTTGTAGTGTTCTGTAATTACTACCGTAGATTTATTCCGAACTTCGCAGAAATCACACATCCTCTAAATAAACTAACAAGAAAGAATACACCTTTTGTTTGGTCAGCAGATTGTCAAAATTCATTTTCTTTACTAAAAAATTCTTTAATAAGCCCTCAAATTCTACAGTACCCAGACTTTAATAAACAATTCATTCTTACAACTGACGCATCAAATATCGCGTGTGGAGCAGTTCTCTCACAAAACGTCGACGGCCTCGAATTGCCCATTGCTTACGCATCTCGTACATTTACTAAAGGAGAATCACACAAACCAACTATTTTAAAGGAATTAACGGCAATTCATTGGGCAATAAAAATTTTTCGTTGTTATCTGTATGGGCAAAAGTTTCTAGTTAAATCAGATCATCGGCCCTTAGTTTATTTATTTTCAATGAAGGATCCGTCTTTAAACTTACCAGAATGCGTTTAGATTTAGAGGAATTTGATTTTGAAATCAAATTAATTAAGGGTAGCGAAAATGTAACGGCTGATGAGTTATCAAGGATCGACTCTGACAATTTAAGGGAAATTACAGAAACAACGTCACAAATTTTAGTTCTAACAAGATCAAAAGCAAAACAGGCGGCGGCGCAAGTAAACGAAACTAACTAATTCAACCACTCCTAATTCAGTAATACAACCTAAAATTTACGAAGCTTTAAATAACTTGGATATATTAAAAATGCCCTTACTACAATTAAAGCTCGAGCATAAAAGCATAAAATATTAGTTTATTATAAAAATAAAATAAACATAAATATTACTCTTCCAATCATTAATGAGAATTTTGCGTTAGCGCAAATATTGTCTAAGCTAGAGTAAACAGCTGATGATTGCAAGTTTAAAAATATGCGACTTAGTTTAAATGACAAAATATTCACGAAGTAAAATAACATATTTTAAGATTCAATGATAAAATGTTCTTAGTTTAGGAATAATCTGTTTCCCGTTACCCCTCTAATAACTAATAATTCAATTATTTTCAAATATTAAAATCAAAGCTTCATAAAACAAGAACAAGAATCTCGCCACCTGCACATTGCCGGTTAACTTCACTATCGAATAGAACAGAGGTGAACCCACATGAAAATTTCTTTTCGCGTACGCGCCGATAGCAGTGACAATTTCATTATCATTTGTGTAGACCTTTGCGGAAGAGGTATCGCTCGAGAGCCGTCGAGTCATCAAAAGTATAAGCGCAATTAGTTGGTTGCCATGACAACGATGACGTCGTAATGGTCGTACATTGGTTTGGTTTGCAATGATTGGAAGAGCTGGCGTGTAGCACTTCCATTCTCAGATCAACGCGAAAGCACGATGTTTCGTTTATTGCGAGTTTATTAGGGGACATTCCGCCGTGAATTCTTGGAATTATTTTTTATTTACATTCAACGGTTGATCCATTATAGTATTATACAAGAGATATTTTCTATATATTCTAGTTTTAGTGTGTTATTCGTAGACATTTGTATTAGCAACAAAATGATTTGTTGCTAATACAATATGAATATATTTTATTTTTTGATGATTTACCTAAAAAATACCGGTAATAATTATTAACAAATTTTGGCAGTTTGGGCGTGGACCCCAAAAATTTTTCACCTGCGGCGCTGTTCCCTCTATCGATGTCGGAAGCTCTTCCCCACTTTTCAAAGCCGCGAGCCGCCACTGTAATAAATACTAACCATAAAACATCTACTGCTTATCATAGCCAATCAATAGGTGGATGCGAACGTAATCACCGCGTTCTGAATGAGTTCATGCGAATGTATGTAGACAAAACGCTTTGCGATTGGGATATATGGACCAAATATTTCGCGTTTTGTTATACCACAACGCCAAGTATTTATCATAATTACACTCCCTATAAATTAATTTTTGCGAAGAAAGCCGACCTTTTTGAATTTCTGAACAGCTGTGGAGTAGATCCACTATATAATCTAGATGCTTATGATAAGGAAGTGCGTTTTAGGTTACAGACAGCTCATAAAAGATCTAAGGAATTTCTTGACAAAGCAAAATGCGATCGTAAATCATACCTTGATCCAAAATCAAAGCAATTAGCGCTTAATCCTGGAGATTTAGTACTACTATCAAATGAAGATCGTCACAAACTAGACCCTTGGTATGACGGTCCTTTATCCATCATATCAGTACAAGGTTCAAATTGTGTTGTAAAAGATAATAAAGGCAAACAATCGCTAATTCATAAAAATAGGCTTAGGAAATATTATGTAAACTAACGACTAATATGTTTTTTTTTTGTTTGTAATTTGACCTATTACTAGAACATATTGAAGAAAAGACATTGTTTTATGTATGTGATAGAAATAGTAAATTCGAGTTGGAAACATTTTTAGCTTAAGACTTTGTTATATTTCCTATGGTTTTATATATTTTCGTTCAGAATAGTATTAAATTTATGTCTAGGAAATGTGAAAACCAATGCAGATAAACAGTGATATCAGATGACGCCTTGTGGGCGAAAAAGATACTTTATCCTAATAGAAATTTTGCAAATTTCATCATAAAATCTGTTATCTTTAAAACTTAACAGTAAAATTACTAACTTTAAGACAAGAAATTTATTTAAAAAATACTAAAATACAAGCTAGCCCTAATCTCTTAAGACAAAGGTTCAAGAGCCCGTCTAATATCGACTGCCAGGTCGTTCTCGTCCCGGTTCCCAGTCACCCTTCCGTAATTCGATAGCCACTAAATAAACAGTCTTATTATTTATGGGTTCACCACTCAAAGTTGGCCTGACTAGCTGAGGCGTCGATAACATTCGGCCCTTCCTGACAATAGAGTGCCCACACTCTACATACCATAGTTGATCTACAAAGGGAGAAGATATCTAAGTAAGTAGCAAATATATTTTATTTAAAGACATTTTTTTTTTTAATTTTGAGAAATAATATAATCAGTACAACATCGACGCAGCAATCTCGTTCGGTGTAGCAGCTTCAGCTAACCTATATGAAATACATGACATTTCAGGGTGTGAAATTTCAAATATTGATATAAATAGTAACCAATAGGGACAAAATAAACAGTAAACAATATTTCAATAATTCGCTCTATTAATCACGCTATGTTTTATTACGTAAATAAAATATTATGGTCATTCTTAACTGCAGTTTACGAATAATTTAAATCTTATGGGCCCGCGCTAGAGTCTTGGGACGCAGTGCCTACTGGAATACCGGGACTTACCACCCTATTTCAGTGTTCCTGGCCTGTCCGCCCTCATCTAGCCACTGGAAATGTGAGTCTACCGGGACGCAGTACCAGACTAAAATACCGGGACTTTGCCCTATTTCAGCTATCCTGGCCAGCCCGCCCCACTCAAATGCAATCAGGTTTCAATGACACAATTGTCATCAACCTTTGCCATTTCCAGTCACTTAACCTAAGCTCACCTTATGTAACCTTTTCAAACTGAATCCATGGCTTGATATTGTCGATGCCAGCCACGCTCACATACGGTGTCCTTGATCTTGTCATCCCAGGAATGTCCCTGACTTCATACCGGTCACAGCCCAATACCTTGGAAATCCTAAAAGAACCTCGCCATTTTGGCATCAACTTTTGACTGGCACCCGTCGCTGGAGTAGACGTAATTCTCAGTAAAACCAGGTTTCCCACTTGGAATACCTTTGGCGCACACCGCTTCGAGTCAAACTGCTCCTTTTGACAGGCCTGATAACCAGGATAGTTTTCACGCACTTTTTGACGCAGCACAGAAACATCTACATCGTCCTTAATTGGCGGAGGGTACAACGCAACTTGTCCGGATACACGGTATCCTAATAAAACTTCACTTGGGGCTGCCCCTAGTGCTTTATTTATTGTTCCATTTAAACCCAACTGAATGTTCGATACGTTCTCATCCCAGCTGTCATCATGTAAATTTTCGCCCATAGTCGATAAAGAATCCAAGATTGTTCGATTATAGCGCTCGACTTGACCGTTTCCTCTGGGAAGGCCCACCGCATTCAGGTAGTGAGTAATACCACGCGTGTTACAAAATTTATTAAATTTTCGCGAAGTAAACGACGTTCCCCTATCGCTTATTATTCTTCTAGGAACCCCAAAGAACTTTGTCATGTCACTTAACGACTCTACAACATAACGAGTTTTAGTGTTTTTAACAGGGTACATTATAACGAATTTCGTAAAGGCATCTACTATCACTAAAAGCTGAGTATTTCCTCGTGTACTATTTACAAAAGGCCCTAAATGATCTATATGTACAGTGTGGAATGGTCGCGCGATTTTAGGTATAGGATTTAAATAACCTACCTTTTTGTTGTTGGCAGATTTTTAATATAAACAATTAAGGCAATTTTTCACATATTTTTTTTATAAAGCGTCTCATATGTGGAAACCAATACAAACGGGCTACTGAGTCATATGTTTTATCGTACGCGAAATGGCCTATATCATCGTGATTTAAACGTAAAATTTGATACCTCGCTTCTTCTGGAACCACCCACCGCGGTCCAAAACCAGTTGATTTATAAACTATTCCACCTTTTAATTCGTATTGAGTAAAAATCTCTCTATTGTTTTGAACATCACCTGTCAATAGCATTTTCCTAATGTCCCTAATTTTTTTATTAGATTCTTGGGCGGCCAAAAGCCAATCGCTTTCTGTTATATTTATAAAATTTACACTTAACTTACTATTATGGGCCATGAACCTTTCGGCACCCCCATTCTCATCATCAGAGTCAGGTACCGGATTTCGGCTTAAGGCATCGGCGTGACGTAGTTGAGAGTTTGGCCGGTGTTTAATGTCATAGTCGTACTCATTTAAGTCCATAACCCAACGCCCGATTCTAGGATTAATTTCCGCTTTTTTTAAATGTACTTACGACCGCCGAACAGTCTGTAAAAATTATAAATTTTCTTCCGAATAAATAGTGACGAAATTTCTGTATAGACATTACCACTGCCAGAGTTTCTAGTTCGAAAGAATGATATTTTTGCTGTTCTTTTGTTGTTTGTTTACTATAATAAGCGACTGGATATTCTTTTCCGCTTTTCACTTCAATTAAAACACTTCCGATACCTATGCGACTAGCGTCGGTATACAGTCGAGTCTCTAAATTATTGTCAAAAATTTGCAAAACTGGTTTAGTTATTAATGTTGATTTCAAATATTCGAATGCATCTTGCCGTTTTTTCCCATTTCCAGTTTACATCTTTATGCAAAAGCTCGCTTAACGGTTTTGATCTTTCTACGTATTTATGGATAAATTTTCGAAAATAACTTGTTAAACCTAAAAACTGGCGAACATTGTGTACGTCTTGGGGTGTAGGGAATCGTTCAACGGCACTTATTTTACTATCTGTAGGTCGTAGGGACGAATTTGAAATCTCATAACCTAAAAATTCAATTTTTTGTTGTAGAAAGTAACATTTGTCTAATTTAAAAGTCAACCCACAATTTTGAAAAAGCTGTAAAACTTTTCCCAATATGCTCAATACTTCTCCAATCGTTTTTCCCGGAATTAAAATATCGTCTAGATAAACTAAAACTTTCTTAAATCTCAAATTCCCTAATATTTTGTTTATGATTTTCTGAAAAACCGATGGCGCATTCGTTAGGCCAAAAGGTACTTTAAGGAATTCGTAAAGACCATCTTGCGTAATAAATGCCGTTTTATGTATGGAGTCTTCCTTCCGCTACTTTTATCTGATAATATCCTGACGCCAGATCTAGACTGCAAAAATATTTATATCCGGATAATCGATCGACCTGATCCTCTATTAAAGGTAGATGATTTTTATTCGGAACCGTATATTTATTTAAACTTCTATAATCTACACATAATCTGGGTTCCCTATTTTTCTTAGTAACCAATAAGACTGGACTAGCGTAAGCAGAGTCTGATTCTCTAATAATTCCGTGTATTATTTCGCGTTCTTTTTCGGGATATCTTCTTGGCCTATGAGTTATAGGGACATTTGTTGTCAAATCTATGCGCATTTCTTCAGTACATGTGCCAACATCAAAACTATTAATTGCAAAAGAGTTTTTGAATTGATTTAATAACTTTAAAAGCGAGCACTCCGCCACTGGGTCATTAATACCAATTTTAACAAGGTAGTAACTGAACTAAAATAACAAAGATTGTAAGGTGTAACCCTGTATACACGTAACTTAGTTATTTTAAGGTATTTGACTGTTGCTGATTAAACTTATAAATATGCATTTGTTTTCGAGACAATGCCCCTCACAAGTGGGCATAGTGAAGGTCATTCTCTAGGAAAGGGAGGTGTAAAGGATCATTGAAATCAGACATAATTATTGTAGGTAGGAAATAACGCATTAGGTTATTATCCTTCATAGTTTACGTACATTAACCTTATAAATAGTAATAGTAAGCATTTAAGCAATATTTTAACTGTATTGTGTATTTTTGCTGATAATCAATTATGAAAGCATACCTAACAACATGTAATGATATTTTTGGGGAGTTAGATTAAATAAAGTGGTTCTTGGGAATTAACATGGTTCTCTTAGTCTACACTAGGAGACGTGTCACTAAATCTACCTTTAAATTTCTCCATGAGAAACTAACGTATTCTAATAAAATGCCTTTTCGTTTCGAAAATAAAATTGAAATGTCTTAATTAACAGGATGTCCGATTATAAAGAACAATTACGACTAACAATAAAGTTCTTAATCTGTGTCCTTTATCAGGTGATTACTTCGCTGAGGAGATATACTGTCCAGGGTGGTTGCCTCCTGTCGTGGACTCTAGCATACGCCAATAAGTCCTGTACTGGCTGTCGTAACGGCGTACCGATGGACGATGTCTGCCAGGAGTCAAAAGTAGCTCTCCGTAGGAGGTTGATGTTCCGATCCTTCCTTAACTGTTGACACAGACGGGGCAGCACCAATAATCCAAAGGGCACTGATAATCCAGGAGTGTACACGCATACGTCGTAACGTGCACCGAAAAGGATCCTACCGACTGCGCCAAATATATTTACTTTCTTGATTACTTCGTTATTAAAAACTTTATTTTAATTATACGAAGAAAAATACAAAGTATTAACCTGCTACTAGGAAAGCTTACTTATGACTAAAATGCACGTTCTTATCTACGTCTATTTATAATATAATAAATGCTGATCACTGCAAAGCTAGTAAACTAATCCCTTAAAACTACATACTAAAGTATGGAAATACTTTTAACATAAAATAATGAACACAAATGCGAAAACTTTAATAAATAACATTCTTTAAGCAACATAAAATGTAATTATATTAATATTACACATGAACCGGCACGGCCTAAAAAAATGACTTAGTTTGAAGCGTCTCTATTCGGCCAAATTAAATCCGATTAATATTTTCTTTTCAGCTTTTGAAAATGTCATACTTTTGGTATGAGAACTGCTTATTTCTATTTCGACCGTAGTTATACAGGGGTTTTAATGAAGCATGGCAAATTCATCCAGAATTTTCATTTTAGCACGCCACACAAGCTCGCTCGGATCACTCAATTATTAGTTTTAGACGTTTTTTGAGATTTTTAAATTTACCTCATTGCACTTGAGATCATCTGATTTTTATAAATTATAGCCTTTCCCTACTGTACTCGTAGCTTCATTTGGCAACCAATGCCACACCGCTTTTATAAAACTTAAAACCTCAAATAGTTCTAGAAATTAAACTTCAAATAATTTCCGACTTTACTGGGACCGTACAATCTTAGCCAATCTAGATCACATATCACTCTTGTACGCAAATCCTCCATGGCTGTAACGTTTGCGGAAGTGTCAGTACCCAATGCTCGAAAGTCTGCCCGGGAAGAACGCTGCGAAAATTTCCAATTACCGAGAGTTGGAAGTCGTAGTGAACAGGGAGCGACAGTTGAAGCGCGTTGAAACAGTGCCAATAATAATTTCATCAGCTGGCGTTGTGCTGAAAAGTCTGCAAAGAAATATAGATAAGCTAGGGCTGACTAAAAATCTCTACAAGCTCGTTCAGAAAGCTGTCGATAACATCAGAAGTGTCATCCGAAAGAACCCCCCGGAAAGGTTTCAGCAGAGCTTGATCCCTCTGCTACATAACAGATGGCATATACCCCAATGAGTCATAGTACCTAAAGAAGAATAAGAAAGTAAAAGGAGTATAAAAAGTAATACGAACATAAACTAAGTTGCAAATGGCGAACCTAAAATAACATAATAAATTCAGAATAATTCAAGACTATATTATTACATCTCACTACTGATCATTATATAGGTGACCTTTGAGTTTGGCAGGAAATAAATGCAGACTTAACTCTTTTCGACTTCTTTCCAGAGGGTTGTAGATATTAGGAATCAGGTTTTTTGGAGCAGCGTTCAACATAATGGTACTCAAAGCTCGATAATAATGGTTTTTCAAGTGTTATTATCTCAGAAACTATTAACATTAGGATAAAGGAAAGATATGAAATTAATCCATAGTTTGAAAAGGATTCAAAAGTGTAGAAATATATAGTGTCTGGCTTAAAAAAAAATGTTTTAGCGTTTTTACGAAGCACGTGTATAATTGAAAATATTTTGTAGACATGCGCTTTTGGTAACCAGTACATTTTTGTTTTCCAAGATTTTTCTATCTGTACAGTTGCGCATAGGGAGACTTTAGATACATTCAAAGATACAAAAGCCCCAGAGAGAAAGAGAAAGATTCATTTTTGATGAAGGGTATCCAGAAAATACGATTTTGTTAATTTGAATCATCAGACATACTTAAAAGAAATGGGAACAACGTATTTTAAAACTGTCCCAAATCAAGATTATAAAAATACAAACAAAAAGGTCTTAAATTCAATTGGATTACAATTTCGTAATGGCCTATTTTTAGTGGAAATCTCATCGTGAAGGTATGATCGGATCTCATCGTGAAGGTATGCCGGAATTATATGCCATTATCTTAGATATTTCTGAACTACCTATTTTGGTTGTTTTTTTTTTGGATGTGAAATCGTTCAAAAATAGTTGGGATATCGAAATAGTTTCATCATGAAAATTACATTTTAAAAAATCGGGCTTTACGTACGGTCAAAATAATAGCTAGATAACGTTTCAAAATCAATTCTTTTAATTTTAGAATGTGTATAGTAGTAGAGTAGCTAAACAAGTTTATGGTTTGAAGAAGAACCTGACGCGATTTTACTAAATATACTTCACGCTAGCACAAGACACGCCCACCGTAATACGTCAGCTTTAAAAATCTTCGATATACTCGGCGTCAGCACATCGCACTAAATATACTGCGCTCCAGCACAGGGCTCAGTGTCATCTCGGCTAGGAGTCTCACACGCATTGAGTTTTTTTTTTTTTTTTTTTTTTTTAGGAAAAAGGCTCTTGTTGAAAATGCGAGGCAATGGTTTCGACGCTCGGTCCTTGCAAGATTTGTTTGTATTTATTTTTTTGGGTTAGTTTTTGTTGGTTGCGCCCCGCAGCGAGTGATGCAAGCGGAGGCAAAACCGACTATTGGCGGAGGGCATTGCATGAAGTGAAAATGTAAAAATTCTTTTCATTTCAACAACAGGTGAAAAAGACCATAATATACCTTATATTAAAGTTTACAGAATAACATATATATTTCTGTAGACTGCTTATATTATGGCGGCTCTGCTGGACACCAAGTCCTGTGCTGGAGCGCAGTATATTTAGTGCAATGTACTGATGCCGAGTATATCGAAGATTGCGCAGATTTTTGAAGCTGGCGTATTACGGTGGGCGTGTTTTGTGCTAGCCTGAAGTATATTTAGTAAAATCGCGAACCGGACGGCATGAAAAAATTAATTTGAAGCATTACACGGATAATTTTTTTTCTTGATTGGACATAAAATTATTTATTATTTTAGTCTATCGGTCTTATAGTTTAGGGTTTATTAAATATATTCA
>MU188775.1:19499-58848 GCA_016904865.1 Pissodes strobi
CACTAATGCGTAACGAAACATTTTGTACGAAGTGAATATATTTAATAAACTCTAAAGTATAAGACCGATAGACTAAAATAATTTTATGTCCAATCAAGAAAAATAATTATCCGTGTAATGCTTCTAAATTAAATTTTTCATGCTGTCCGGTTCTTCTTCAAACCATAAACTTGTTTAGCTACTCTACTACTCTACACATTCTAAAATTAAAAGAATTGATTTTGAAACGTTATCTAGCTATTATTTAGACTGTACGTAAAGCCCGATTTTTAGGGAAATGGCTATAATTTATAAAAATCAGATCTCAAGTGCAATGAGGTAAATTTAAAAATCTCAAAAAACGTCCACAACTAATAATTGAGTGATCCGAGCGAGCCTGTGGGCGTGCTAAAATGAAAATTCACAATAATGCTGATAATCTTGGATGAACTTGGCTGAATTTGCCATGCTTCATTAAAACCCCCGTATAACTACCGTCGAAATAGAAATAAGCAATTCTCATACCAGAAGTATGACCTTTTCAAAAGCTGAAAAGGAAATATTAATCGGATTTAATTTGGCCGAATAGAGATGCTTCAAACTAAGTAATTTTTTAGGCCGTACCGGTTCATGTGTAATATTAATATAATTACATTTCATGTTGCTTAAAGAACGTTATTTATTAAAGTTTTCCCATTTGTGTTCATTATTTTATGTTGAAACTATTTCCATACTTTCATCTATTTTGGCATATTATTTCTAAACTGCCACTGATAAGAAATCAGATAGATTTACTTAGCAGCTTTTGATTTATGCCGTAGACTACGTTCGTAAAAATTGTACTTCATGTTTAAAACTTAAAAAATACTTTTTGGCGCTCCTCATTTTTTGGCATATTTATTACAGTGAACATGTTGTCCAGATACTTTTTTTATTTTTAAAATGAAACAAAATATTTGTGGGGAATTATTTGTTTTACTATACCTAATTTTTATAATGTATTGAAAAGAAAATAAATTTAGTAGACATCTGAGACATGTAAATACGCGGAAATATAAGATTATATTGTAGTTTTTACGCACACAGAATAATAAAGATTTTTTTTATTGGAATGAAAAGATACAAAAATCATAAATACAAAGATGTATTTTTATTTAAATTGACAATAGCAAAAAAAAAACACAAGAAAAAGTTCCTTATTGGCTTCATTACTTTGCTGAAGAAATATGTATAATTAATCAAAAAAGGTTCCATTTCTTTTCTACTTTAGAATATCGGAAATTCGATTTGGCTCGTGAATTGCATCTTAATGACGTCAATTTTTCTTTACACTTCTATATCGGAAAAATTATTCCTACTTTATGGTTAGTTTACTTAGTTCGGAATAGCTGAATTAAAGTAATTTCGCGCGGAGGGCGCTTTGCTTTTGTTTGGAAATTTTGTTGGATTTACAGAAACTCAAAAAAGAAACTGTAAATATGCATACAATATTTCAGTTAAATAAATTTCACCAATAACAAAATTCTGCGGGAAAATATTTTGGTACCTATGTTTAGAAAGCCCTATAAATAGCAAGCCTCTATATCTAACTGCCGCTAAACAAAAATTGACTGAACCATTAATGGAATATAGAGACGAACTTTTAAATATACTTTTTAATAAATTCCAAGTCATTTATCACTTATTTAAGTAGTATTACTGTTCCTTTCCAAACACTTATGATTTAGGACATAAAATAAAAATATCGTACAAATATTAAGTGACGTACGAGTATGTTTAATATACAGCATGAATCTATTCAACTGTAACGCAAAATAATAGTCCGTTGTCTGTTCTACCATACTTTAAATGAGCTAAGTATGTGGTCTTTGAATATACTAACTTAAAACCTACGTTCTTAAAAACTTTTTGAAGTTCTCTAGTATACTAAGGATTATTCATTTGTATGGATCTTCTAGTTTGCCCAAGATATTTTTGGTTATAATCCATGCATCCAATTTCATAAATTTCACTTTGTTGCAATGTTTCAGCTTTCTCCTTTCGATCACCCAATAATTTCTTAACATTAAACTGAGTTTAATATACTAATTTTAATCAAATGAAGAGTGAAGGCTGTGTGTATGTACGAAATATACTAAATGAAACACACTTTGTATTCCATGCATAAAATTTTAATCCAAAAGGACCTCTAAACTAGCGTAACAGAGGGGTTTCGGCCGGAGCCATCATCAGTGTTACGAATCGTAGTCTACGATTAATCAGTGTTTTGAATTTTATACATCAATTAATGTCATTCAGACACTTATACCCTGCGCTAATACATTCAAAACACTGATTAATTTAGCGAGTGTTTAAAGTGAGTAATTGAAATTCAAAGTAGTGACCCTTAGTGCTGGCTGTCGGCACATCTGCCCCGCCTTGCTATAACGTAGTTAAATATACCAAAGAAAATAAGTACAAGCTATTATTTTCTCTTCTCGATAATAAATTGTTTTTCGAAATAAATATATTACTTTATTTTTTTCGATAAATATGAGAGGCATTCAAGCATTAAACAATATTACAGAAGACTGTTAAGTGAATACTTTCCATAATTAATAATCCACTCCTTACAAATTTCGTAATCTTTGTGAGGAAATCTACGCTTACTATCTCGTCACTGACCCGGCAGTCAAAATACTAGGAAACATTACCTCGCATCTTATTAATCCAAACGGGGGAATTACTCAACGAGTATACCGTTATGATATCAAAGAAACAACCAAATTCTTTGATACGAAACAGTGCCGGGAAGATATTACGATTAAGTGAAAATATTGCACCAAAGAAAAATTTATTATAATTTTCTTCGAATGCACGTTTGCCGGGTTAGCTTTAACGCGGGCTCGCGTGTGGATCGGCAACAGTGGTGATCTCATATTCCGATGAACGTTGGCTTTCCAGAACGGGCGTCCATTTAGGGGTTCTGCGTTTAGCACCATTGAAACTAGTATATTCTTGCTAATCATGTTTGATCTTGCCGATTCTTTTAAAGCTTTATTCTCATAATTGTCCGTAAGTTTCCTCTGCGTTATAACGTACAAATTTGGCTCTTACAGCTACAGGTGGACAAAATAATGGAATAATAGTCCATTCTACGCTTATATATTTTTTAAAAATCAATTACTCAGAATATAGATTAATAATAGGAAATTGAAAAAAAAAATACTTTTACTCCGCTTTTCTAAGGAGGAAAACTATTTTGCCTCATGTGAGAGGTGACATTTTCTAGCTTCAGATAAGGGAGTAATGTGCGTTATTATCTAATAAAATGGAATAAATTATTAAGTATTAGTTGCTATTCTTCGTACATCTTTTTATTAGGCATTTTCATAATTATTACATTCGCCATTAGCGAAATTTATATGGACAAAGAGTAACTTCAGCTGAAAAGTAGTATTATCGAATTATCTGTTTTTTAAATCAATTTTTTTCATTATCGCTTATACACTTTACACAATGTTAAGAAATGAGATTTCATATCAGACCACATTTCAAAATTTATCGTTTTCGATCAAATACATAGTTCCAATGCAAATAAGTTATAGAAACTTCCGAATTGTGGCCCCCTTGTCTCCATTTGCTAATATTTCATACTTACTGAGGATATGTAGCATAACCTGTTTTATATGTATTTTTTTGTTTATTACATTGGCATTATGTGTAAGAAGTAGTTTCTAAAATGTTTTGTTTCTAGGATGCATGTTAATCAGGCTCGTTAATGGCACATAGTTAGAACGTAATAACGTAATTCAGTTGACACACATAGGTTTTAATTTGCCGATACTTCTAGCCATATAACTACAGAAATTCTCATTTAGGATTTAGTATATTGAATTTATTACTTTATATCAGAGAACTGTATATTTATATATATATTTATTTTATATATAGATCGATGAGAAAACTCCAAGGGCTCCTAAAGTTGATGACGAGCGTGATTTCCCGTCACTGGGCTAAAGAACACCATGGAAGTTTCTGTTGATGGAATTTAACCCATCACGTACATTGTATAATAAAATTTAATTTCTTTGTTAAAATGTTGGTAGGAGATTTATAATTTACCAACAATTTCGATACATTATTTTATTGGTCACCCCATTTATTTTTAAGACATCTCACTTAAATTTAGTAGTTATTTGTTAGGGTATTTGATAAATTTTAAATGGGGTGTGCTGTAAAGGAATTGGATAAAATATCAATTGTATCCAAAAAGATTGATGTTTGGAAATATTTTAAAATAATATTTCTTGACATTATATTTTTCTTAGTAATTTGCAAGTTTTCAACTATAATTTCAGTGTAGACTCTGCCCTGCCGATAAAGGTTACTAGTCAGTTTGACAATGTATTGACAGTTTCAAATTAGCTACAAATTCTTAAATAAAAGTTATGTCATGATCCATAGAATATAACCTTTATTTAAAAAAATCGCGTGTATAATGGTTAGAGGGCTCGCATTTTGCAATTTATTTGTTGATCGTTCTCATCATGCAATTTGTATAATTTTTAATAAAAGTTATAAAATTGATACTCATTGGTTTTGATATAGTTTTTTTAACAGAAAATATGTTTTTAGTAATTTATGCACATTTTAAAAAGACATGCAATTGCTGCACAATAAGTGCAATTTTTACTGGTTTATTAGAGTTCAAACTTGTCTAAACTCTTAATAGGGGAGAGCCCAGACTATTTATTTCACTTTTTAAGATATGTATTCTTAGGGGTGATGATAATCTGAAAACAGAAATAATACTTATTTACTTTGGGTTAGTAAATATTTTTAAACATGTTTTTTTGAAAACATTTTCTACAAAATGTTTCAGTAATGTATTTACAATACAATAAAACAGACCAAATGTTATTACTTTGCATGAAATTTTAGTAATAACGTATAATGTAGTCGATCTTTACTTTAGAACCACACCGTTTCAACCATGGTGCGGGTTTTTGGTACTCCTACCTGGCATCCTACTAGTCATGCTCGATCACCCAATACCGATATTTTTATTGTAGTGTTGAGCTCTTTATTTTTTCAATTTGAAATATTTTGTTTGTCTTTTTTTTGTATATATACTTTGACGTGATATTTAGCATTGCGAACTCCAGCTATATTTTTACCATAAATAATTCATCACGCCACCATTACTATAACCTACAGATATTTCGTTTGCTTCTTGAAACTGCAGCAGTTTCTTTCAAATACACCGGTCTAATATTTTCCAAATGACTTAAGGTGGAAAAACGAAATTTACTACATATAATGTACTCGATTCATAAATGGCAATGTTGCCAAATAGATATTGTATGCAATTTTTTTTTTTTTTTAACAGAACTCTCTCTTTAATTTTTTTTACGTAACCCACGCGAGATAGGCCCTGAAACATGGTCAACATAACAAAACCAGTTTAACAAATGCAATAAAAAAATCTTGACTTATTAATTTATAAGATACTTAAAACCTCAACAGTGCGTACATAATAAAAGGCGACACATTTAAAATTAAAACTAACATCACACACTTTAAGACGTTATACATTTTAAGACATGTGGGAAGAGAAGTTTTACAATGTACAGCAACTAAGCTAACCTTTATCTCAATTGAGATGGTTGATCGAGGGTGACTAGTGGGTTTCCAGGATTGGTCCCTTTGGTTCCGCTTGATTAAGCAAGCATTTAGTATAAAAGCGAGTTAGGTGGCGTTTTAAATTTAGTTTTAATCATCTCCTGATGATGCTAACATGGTTAGCGAAACGCTCGTCGAGTGCAATAATTCTGCTTCGGTATTGTGGATAAAACTCCGTTTTAGTGCATGTTGCCGAAGGTTCCAAACCCCAAGACAGCGTCATACACTGCCGATTCCGTATTTTTTTCTTTTACAAATCCATGTTGGGATGGCGTTATGATCTTATGTTTTACAAGAAAGTTTTTTTCAAATATTTTTCCGAACGGCGATAGGTCGGTAATTGCTCATACACTCTGTGTCGCCTTTTTTAAAGGTCGGAGTAATTCTTGAAGTTTTCAAAATACTAGGAAAGACCAGTTTCCGTGGACTTATTAATTATATACAAGAATGGTAGTTTTTTAATATCTAATACATTTTTTATTAGGAATCCCGGGATGTTATCACAACCTGAATATTTTTCTGCTCTTAAGGATTTTACTATATTTTGCAATCCTGTGTAGTCAATTTGGCCAAGAAAAAGGCTGTTCAATATGTATTTTCCGTCATAGGTACAAACACTTTGTTGGTGAGACTGTTTACCCATGTTAATAAAAAAAGTTATTAAAATGCTCTGATATTTGTTGAGGATTATCTTCGTCATTTTTGCCTATGTAATTTTTTTTACGTGATTATGATATTCCAAGCTGCTTTGAATTTATTAGGTGCTGCATCTATGATTTTATCGTAGTATGTTGTTTTGCTTGGATCAACATTTTTGAGTAGTTCTTTTTAGCTTGCATTTATTTTTTATGGAAATTTCTTATCCAGAGCAGAAAAATCTTTCATGCAGTTTGAGACAAAGCGAATACCGTCGTTAATTCAAGGCTTTTCAATGTTTCTACCATTACTAACATGTTTAGACAAACTCGGAAAACACACATTGAAACAATATAAGAATACATCGTAAAAAGCATTAAAGCATTCATCCAACGTTAATCATGGATTGAAGATGTGTGACCAGTTCTGATTTTATAGAAAAGATCTAAAGTTATTTTATATTTAGGGTAGACAATTTTTTTTATTTGTAGTTTTTTCGTTTTTATTATTATAAATGTTATTAAATAGTATACATTGGTATGTATGATCTGGAATACTTGTTTCTTGTACCCTACATTTAAAAACATTTAAATTTGTACAGCAGTTATCAATTAATGTCGATGAAGTACGGGTTATTCTCGTTGGCACCCTAACAACATACTTTAGGTTAAAAGTCGATAAAAGGTTTAAAAATGACTTACTGTTTGTATTACTTTCCAACAAATTTATGTTGAAGACACCCGCTACGATATGTTCTCTGTGACGCCATTTTCACTGAAATTATCTAGAAAAGTGGTCACATCACAATTTGGTGCTCTATAGACACCTAAAATATTTATTTTATCCATGTCTATATCATTAATCGGGTGTCCTAGCCAGAAGGAATCCACATTTCTGCCTGTGCTTGCAATGGGTTCAGCTCACAGCTACCAGTCACATCACAATTTGGTGCTCTATAGACACCTAAAATATTTATTTTAATATCGTTAATCGGGTGTCCTAGCCAGAAGAAATCCACATTTCTGTTTGTGCTTGCAATGGGTTCAGCTCACAGCTACCACTTTGCGTGCTCGAAACCTTGAAGGATCAAAAGTATAGGCCATTGAGCCAACATTCATTTAAGCTGCATCTCTACTGCACAAGGGAGGGGCATTTTTTACACACCGAAACGAACAATGGACTATGACTGCGGTCAGATGCCCTTAGTTGGGCGGTCCAATTGGTCCGAAACATTTAAAAGCGAGTTTCTGGGTGAATGCCGTCCAGCGAATTAAAGAAATAGTGTCATGTTGATGTTTGTGCGGGAAATAGCATATTATCATTTTAAAGCGCAAAAACAGCTTTATTTGCGGCTTTTAAGAAAAGATGCTTTATATTATGTTATTACTATAACCTTTTGCGACCATACCTAGGAGTAAGTGTACTGGAAAAGGTGTACCTTTAATTTTAATATTTATTTTGAATTTATTTTGCGAAAATGTTTTTCATCCGAAATTTCTTTTTGTGTTAATGCGTCCCATTTGATGTAATCTTTTCATTGAACCCAAAAAAAAAAGTACAAAAGCGAAAGTGCTTATATGTCACCAGAACCCCTTTCAAGTATACAATTAGAACATTTTTTTATAGAAAATTCAACAGTTTTGTGCAAATAACTAAAATTACATGTCGCACACTACACACATGAGTTGATTTTTTTCAGTCAAATATTGTTGATGTATAGTTGAATTTAATGAATCTATATTCTTAGTGACAAACAATATACTATTCAAAACTTACATACATATATTGCACTCAATATTATAGTTAAAATGCCCTTATTTAAAAAGAAAAACATTGTTTTATATCTTTCTTGTTACATTTTAAATATAAGGCAGAACATAAAGTGGACAGCACAGCATCCACACTAATTCTTTCCGATACAATATGTGACACGAGTTAATCGAAAATATTTTTTTAATAGAGATCGAAGTAGAATACTAAGAATACTCAATATTTTCAATGTAGTTATACAGCCACCCAAATGGGGCTTCAAGAATCCACATTTAAATTAATTTAATTAACGTCTTAAAGTTAATTTGTCAACTACATATTTTTTGTTTTTTTTTTTTTTTTAATTGGAGCACAAATCGGGATAACTGGTGACTCGTAATGAAAACTTTACGTAACTTTAAAAAAAACGAATATTTGGTATTTAAATGTCAACGTAGCCCCGGGATTTTTTTAAGGTGTGAAAAAGTTCCAGTGAATTGCATATATTCATTTATATTTTACACGTAACGTTTTTTGGAAGAATTTCTTTTACAATTAGTAAGTACTTTCTAATCAAAACAAACAACAATTCCCTGTCGGACGACAGATTTAATGTTATATTTTTGATATACAAATTAGTTTTCATTATATATTTGATGCGCGTATAGGTACTAAGCAATTACCCCTAGCGTAAAAGTTCACTATCCATGCTCCATCTTATTTTATTTGTTTTCAACTTTTCATTTAAACATTTCCATCAAAGAAACAGACTAAATGACAATCGGATATGAGTTTTATCTGATAAAATGATAACTCTTTTTTTTTGTAATATTTAAAGCATTGAATGTGGTATAATTAAAAACATGTATTCCAAATAAGTTTTTATAATTAAATTTTTACATTGAACACGGTAAATATAAATCTTTACCTCAAAAGGATATATATTCGAATTACACTTTACATATTATTATTAAAATGTGTGACTTTGGCATATAAAGGTGAATCAGTCATGCAAATTTTTAATATTAAAAGACTATATTATGGTCAATAATCAATTAGTATGGAAAAATATACTGGGTGAGTTACATCAGACAGATACAGGCCAAAAGACTCATTTCTCACTCGCCTAACTACACAAAAAAGCTTCTCAAGCTACAAAAAAAAGAAAATAAATAAAACTGGTTGTAGACCCCTGGAGGTAAAGTTTGTAAACCGAGCGTTGATCGTTAAGTCATACCTTGTCTTTCTCTCTCATGTCACCGTTAATCGAGGGTGACAGATATTTGACGTTACGGACGTACGTTGAGCTGCGCATGCTGGATATCAGATGAAATTATTGAAATTCCTCATCTGTCAAAGTGTCAAATATATATTTATTTGAAGTTCGTCCAACGTATTTTTCTGTTTTTATTTGTGATTGTTATCGCAGTTGAAAATGCCTGGACAACGGTACACTGAAAATGAGCAAGTCCTTATTTTAAAACTAATAGACTATTTTAATCGCGAAAAAGCAGCAGGAAAAACGCTTTTACCCGTGAGTGCGGTATATAATGTAAGTTGATACAAAAGTGCAGTTTTAACAATATATAAAGAGTAGGTTTATCCTATTATACTACTTAAACATTATTCGTATTTAGCATAATTTTGTCTTAAAAATCGTTTTTAAGCGTTAACAACGCGATCTTAAGAGTTTCCAATTAGGGAAAGAAAGGCTATTTCTATTATTATTACTAAGTTATAAGTTATACTCGATACGTTAAAAATTAATATGTGTTTAAGGATAGATTTATGTTTAGGGAATTGGATAATCCCACCCTTATATATCAATTTAATTACGTCTGTACATATATTTTTATTTGTTGTAGAGTTTCTGATGCTTTAGGTGCCACTGTGCAAAGAATGCATTCAAAGGGAGTCCAGAAAGTTGTTGACCTTAAAACCAAGATAAATGTTGCTATTATTTCCTCTCGTGGAGAGCCTCTTCACAAAGTTCATGGCCATACTATAAGGAGAGCATATGTGCTATCTATGAGAAAGGTAATCTGCATTTAATTTTTCATTATTTTAAATAATGTATTCATTATTTCGGTTTTATTATAGGCGAACATCTCACGCTGTTGCGTTCATTGCAAACGAATCTGATGAATATTGACAAAGACAGAGTGCAGATATCTACTGATCTGCTTGTTGGAACTGTTTTTCGTGTAAATTGAAATCGCCTAACGTCTGCAAATCGAAACGGCACGACCGAGAGAGAGGGGAGAGGTGCGAGGTCGTCGTAAAACAGCATTGTATTGCTGCTGTTCAAATAATTGTTCGACGTTTATAATAATAATAAATGTATTAAAAGTAAAATATACAGTCCATTATTTAGAAGGAATCATCAGCCACCTCTAGAAGTACAATTAACATGATCCATCGAGTCGGATAGTTGAGATTTTGGCTGAAAGAAGATTGAAAATCAACAACATAGAGAGCAACGAAAAGATGGCAGATGGCGGCAAGTAACAGGAGTCCGTGAGTACCTAATCATTTCCAATATTTTGTTTTTTAAATATCTTAAGATCGCTGCCAGCTTTGTTGAGTGTTATTTTTAATGTCGTCGGTCGAAATATCTACTCCGATTAATATGATTGCTTGTTTTTCTTTATGTGCAAAATCTGTGGTACATAAGATGTTTGCTTCAGTTCAATAAGGTAGTTTTGAGAGTATCTGCCGTACGCAAATATCTGATTAATAAATAATAAGGTATTTGACATTATTTAAATAAGATATTTTTATAAGCTATCTGCCCACATTTGCAAAATCTGCCCCTAATAAATAAGATGTGGCAAAATTTATTATTTTTGTGTAAAGACAATTTTTTTTTGTTTTTATGTGGTGACAATTTGTCATAATTGTGTCCCTTTAATACAATTTTCTAATTAATTTAAAGACAACAAAGTATTAAGTAAAAATGGCTGACGCTGCAGCACTTAGACAATTGCGTGGAGCCACTTTATTTAAAGATTGTTTAGCTGCTCTTGATCAGCAGAATCTGACTGAAAATTACATTATTCAGATTCAGTACAGACTTGATAGGTTTGAACCGCTTTTAGATGAGTATGATCAGATTCATAACGAGTTAGTTAAAGCTGAGCCGAACGAATCCTCCCATGAGGTGGAGGAAGCACAGTTCATAGACAAGTACTTTCAAATAGTGTGATGCTAAATACATAATAGCACAGTTTAATAGAAGTAATAGTCAAGTAGGGGCACAAAGCCAACTTTCTGTGCCTTTTCCTCAAGTAATCTATGCTTCAACGTTGCCAAAAATAAAGATCCATAAATTTAATGGCAAATATACTTGGAAAGAGGCTTTTATTGCTGTCATTGATTCAGACAAAACTGCCGATGATGGACAAAAATTTTTACATTTAAGGGACAGTCTTGAACCTCACGTTTTGAAGGTTATAAAATCAATCGAAATTACCCCCTCTAATTATACACTTGCTTGGGATACCTTAGTAGAAAGATATGAAAATAAGCCTTGAGTATACATAACCATATAAAATCCATCGTTGAGTATCCACCATTAACTAAAGAATTACGTGTAGTTTTTGACACAATTAAAAGTAATTTAAAATCTTCAGAGTCACTGGGGGAAAATATAGATACGTGGGATAGGTTAGTTTTGTATATAATTACAAAAAAGTTAGATTCTAGAACCCGTAGGGATTGGGAAGTTTTCCTTATGCACAAGAATTACCATCTATGAAAGATTTTACAAAATTTCTAAATAAAAAATGTACTATGCTAGAAAGAATCGAGCTGCATAAGCAGACTGATTCGCAAGAGAGTAAAAAATTTAATGGTTCAATATATAATAAATAAAAAGGGTATTCGTTAGTAGCCAGGGAAACAAAGTGTGAATACTGTTTAGGAGAGCACGGTATACAAAATTGTAATAGTTTTTTAATATTAACAACTTCACAAAGAATTTCAAAAATAAAAGAGAAAAAATTATGCCTAAATTGCTTTTCAAAACAACACCTTTCCTTTTCCTGTAAATCACCAAAATGCGCCAAATGTTTAAAACCGCATAATTTGTTATTGCATCTTGAATATAATCATAGTCAACAGACAGCAGGTGCCAACGTAGGAATCGTTTCAAGCGACGGTGTCAACTCCGGTGAACAAGCGACAGTGGGCGGCGCTCTTCACGCTGAGACTCAGACAAGGACAGCGAATGACTCCTCAGTTCCAGCGGCAGAGGTCTGTAGCGAGAATAAAGCCAAGGATGATCAAGGCTCTGGCACCGACGGCGCCGGCGTTGCGACAACTACAGCTGTTCAATCGATGCATGGCAATAATAGTCGGGGAGTATCCGACAAGAATCAGAGTCAAACGTTGCTTTCAACAGCGATAATAAGTATTGTGATAAATGGGAAATTAATTTAATGCAAGGGCATTATTAGATTCTGGTTCAACCAGCAATTTTATTCGTGAGGATTTCTGTAAAAAATGGGGAATTAAAATGCATAAAATTGACCATACCTACTGTAAATGGTATCGGTAAAAATGCAATAAATCTCACAAAACAAACCAATATAGTGATTCAATCGACTTATGACTTTTTTAGTGCAGACATAAACTGCTTAGTTATTCCAAAAATTACTGATAATTCACCGCAAATTTCTTTTCCGAAGGATTCACTTTACATTTCGGAATCTTATCAATTGGCTGACCCGACTTTTAATGTTTCAATGGAGATAGATGTGCTGCTGGGATCACACATTTTTTGGTCTATAATGACAGCGGGACAACATAAATTGGGCCTGGGAAATTACATGCCAATTTTACAGAAAACTAAGCTTGGATGGGTCATAGCTAGAAATTATTTAGTTTCGAGTCAAGAAACTGCTTGTAACTCAGTAAATTGTGTTTCTACTAACACAAGAATTGAAAATCAAATCGCAAAGTTTTGGGAAATTGAGGAAATTTCGGCAAAAAATAAGGTAGGTATTATCGGATGCGGAAAAATATTGTAAATTAAATTTTGAGACCACAACTCAACGGGAGGTAGATGGTCGATTTAAGGTAACAATTCCTTTTAAGGAATCATTGTCAAAATTAGGAAGTTCTCATGATATGGCAGTGAAAAGGTTTTACTCGCTAAAACTGTTTGCTAACCAAAACTAACCCAAGACATACCCAAAATCAGGAAAAAAATTGTTTAGAAACTTAACCGTAAAAAAAATAAAAAAAAGCAACGGGGTTCGAACCCGAGCCGCCGCCGATAGCCACAATATTGAGACCCAACCCTAAACCTCTAGACCACCACGGCGACATAGACATAGCGCGAATACAATCGCTCGAGTCATCGCCACATACACTAGATGGCGCTGGAGTCGTAAGAGAGAGAGGGAGCCGACGCACGCAGTATTTCGTCATCGGGAACGATTCTAGACCGGCGCGACCTAGCCGCTAATCTTCTACCGGTCAGTCGGCAGTTCACTTCTCAGTGGTTTGGTACGCGGTGTCCTAAGATTTTAAGCTTACAAATTTACGGAGCGTTGTACGCGGTGAGCAAATATATAGAATTTAGAACAATAATTATTAGAGTGTGCGTTGAAACGTTACTTTTTGGAGATAGTTTCGGGAATGGCTTCTCAAGCTAGTAATTCTTCTTACTGCAGTGTTGATGGGTGTGACGTTAACATAAATAAGGGAAATGTGTAATCTTTTCGAATTCCACTAGATCCAGTAAGGTATGTTTAAATACATTTTCAAAAAGTTTATTTTATTAAGTACGTAATAAAAATTATTAATTTTTATTACGTAAACTAACGTTGCGGTTAAAAATAAGTTTAAGTTAGATATTTAGTTTAGCAGTTGCCACTACGATATATATGTAACCAAATTTGTTGTTAACTAGGCGAACTAATTAGAACAAGAAGTAAATTGTTGCCGCTTTATACGGCAAAGAAGTTATTACGACAATTTATTGGTCAAGAACTTGATTCCGGTAAAATAGGCATAATAAATATTTTGCATATATTTTTAAGATGCCAGAAATGGAAAGAAGTATTAGGCTTTACTGGTGAACACAAATACCATAAACTGACACCTGAACAGGCTTTTAAACGCATAAAGGCTGATTTTCATATATTATAGGACTGTGCAACGACTGTGTGTATACCATGCTGCGGCCGTCACGGGTCTTCCACATTTTCACAATAGAACTGGATGACCGCAACACGGTCGTAGCACAGTCCTTTATGTGTAAATGTAAATAAGAGCTTCAGTGCGTTTTATATGGAGCATACAATTTTTTGATTTACAGTGAATACGACACGGTAGGCGCACAGTCGGTGCACAGTCCTATATATGAAAATCAGCATTGAGAATATGTAGTGCACATTTTGATGAAGAATCGTTTACTATAAACTGCAATACCGACAAAAGTAAGTACTCCCTTCAATGGTCTCAAAATTAGGTGGTAAGATTTTTGGTATTTGCCTTTTTATTATTTTTAAGGTTATGATCTATATCTGTATGTTTAATTATCTGTTGTAATTTCTTTTTTAAAGTGAAAACTTCTTTAGCGGCGTTGTGCACTTTTTTGGGATGGGTTAAAAATGTTAAACTCGCGTCAGGACACGTGGCCTGATCGAAAAATCGTAAGACGGAGGGAGAGTAGACCGCCGGAGCGGCGAAGGAGAGGAAGGATCCCCCTCTCTTTCTACCGCTCGGCGAAAATGTATTCCTGCTCCTGCTGTTTCGTTTAAGCGGCGCAAGGCGCTTGCGCGTGTGTGATTGTACTACAGCCTGCTACGCGCATCCACGGATGGAGACAGCTGATGGCTCGACCGTCTGTATACTTGTAAAATTCGTGTATATAAAGCGTTTAAAATATGGAAATTGAACAAAGTGCATCTGTTATTGAAAAAAGTGACGAAGAAATAGTGAAAGTAAATGAGTGAGTAGGTACTTTATAAAAATATCCATATGCACCTACACTCTATTGTCAAATATTGAATTTGGTTTAACAATGTCAATTGATCGCAATCTTAGCACAACGAAATACAAAACTACTATTGATGCGGTCTTTGTTAGAGATTTAAATAGATTCGAATCAAAATTGTTCGTTTCTTACTTCAGCTACCATAAACCTATTGTATCAGTTTTAGGGATTGGCGATGATGATGCTGGTAATGATGATGGTGAAAGAGTCGTTGAAATTATGGATGAAAGTTTATTTTTCTGAGAGGTAAACTTTTTAATGTAAAATAATTGTAATAGTTCTGAAGTGTTAAGTTTTTTATGTAATATAAATTATCATGTTTGTGTACGATAGCGCAATAAATGAATATTGTATTTTACCACATAAATGATAGTACTTTTATACCAATAAATAAAGCAATTCGTGCGAAATTATTCCCTAACAATTCCAAAATATTCAAAAATGCACAACGTTAATGTTGAAGTTTTCACTTCTGCCGGCACTCCCGGAGGCGTAAATACATTCTTTACCACGGTACAGATGGCTTGGTCTCTGTGCCGCAGTAAACAATGGTACCGAAATAACGTGCAAATCCCACATACATTTCTTACTACGCTGCAGATGTTTACACTATCTGTATCGTAGTAAATAATGTAGGCCTAGTAACTGCGTACTGCTAATCCCTTTCTTACTGCAGCATAACATATACAATTTCTAGGGTGTAGATTAAAACTAATTTTGACTTTGCCTCCCACTTCGGTGCCACAAGCTGAATTTTTCAGGGATGGAAGTACATGATAAGGTAACCCTTATTCCGGAGGTAATACAAAATTAGACTGTGCAAAAGGGCACTTTAATCAAAAATCGAGATATTGATACCACCGTATAGATAAAAACATAGTTATTTTTTGGTCCAAAGCACAAAAAGTTCTTTGTAGGGAGTATTTTTTTATAATTATTTAAAAAAAAATCATTTACATTGGCCCTTATGGCCGAAAATACTTTTAAACGTAAATATCTCGGTTTCAGCCGGGCAAAAATTTGATTAACAAGTGGTCTTTTTTAAATATAACATTCATTTGACAAAAAAGAAAGAGAGAAATGAGAAAATACTATTCTTTATAAAAGTTTCGCCTATGTCTAGACCAGGTAATAGAGCAAATCCCATATTTTTTGCTTGTAAACTAACAATGGTATAACAATAAATAATGAGAGACGTCATGAGTTTACGCTGCGCTGCGACGTAATTATTCAAACCGCCAGATGTACATACCCTTAGTCTATCTTTCTCTTCGCCTTCACGTTTAGCATGCTTTGTTTCTACATGTCGACAGATGGAACACCTATAATATATTATGATAGACCTATTAAGATTTGTTTTATTTTATTTGAATTATAAAACTTCTCGTTAGATGTCAATTTGCAATCTGCCATCTTGTATATCTGTTTTTATTAAAGAATTAATAAGTTTATGTGTTACATATAAAGTACCTATCTAGTAAATTTGGAAGAAATATAGACATTTTTTGCGTTTTTATTATATATAGGTACATACATCTGTTTCAGGTGAACATATCTGGGTAAGTTGTAAGTTTTTGTTTAAAATTTTAATTACGGAAGAATCAGAGAGCAAAAATAGGGATGTTGCTAAACGTCGCCAAGGCAATATGCTTGTTGATGCAACAAACAGGGTGCCTGGAAATTAGAGGTCAATGTTTTAATTGCATATTTCATGTTTTACACTGAGGCCGAAGGAAATTTCACTCAAATATGCTATGTTCCAAGTTATTTTATCCTGAGTAGGCCATGACTGATACTTAGGTATTTATATTGTTGGGTACTGTTATCAACAATCCAGTCATAGCCTACTCAGAATAAAATAAACTTGGAACAAAGAATATTAATGTGTCAGGGTCAAGGTGTGAAGGGTACCTATTTATTTATACAATATTGCATTTTTTTTAACAGAAATCAAATTAGAATGGGCAGCACAAAGGATTCAAGTTCAGAAAGCGAAATTGAACCTCTTGCCTTTTATGTTCGAAATAGCAATATAGTATTGATATTATTAATAAAACAATACAAAAAGTCATTTCAGATGCTAAAATTAGTAATAAATACGACGAAGTAATTCGGCACAAGCTATGTTATATTAGTTATTCATGTAAAAGACATATTGAAGCGAAGAGAAAAAGTAGCGCAAGACTTATATGATATTCTTTAATTCTTGCGGTACTATTTCTCTTCGCTTCAATATTTCTTTTACATGAATAACTAATATAGCATAGCTTGTGCCAAATTACTTCGTCGTATTTATTACTAATTTTAGCCTCTGAAATGACTTGTTGTATTGTTTCATTAAAAATATCAATACTATATCGAATCTTGTTTGCCACAAGAAAAGTAGAAAAAGTTCTTTCTGTCGCCCTAATTAACTTGTCTTTATTATCATTGCATATAATGCACTTCGGTCTATTTCGAACATAAAAGAGGCAAGAGGCTCAATTTCGCTTTCTGAACTTGAATCCGTTGTGTTGTCCATTCTACTTTGATTTCTGTTAAAAAAAATGCAATATTGTATAAATAAATAGGTAGGTACCCTTCAAAAAAAAAACAAATTATAAAAAAGTCCTTGCTTAGGGTCGTAAGTATACATGACACATTAATATTCTTTGTTCCAAGTTTATTTTATTCTGAGTAGGCTATGACTGGATTGTTGATAACAGTACCCAACGTATAAAATAATAGTATATTTGAATGAAATTTCCCTCGGCCTCAGTGTAAAACATGAAATATGCAATTAAAACATTGACCTCTAATTTTCAGGCACCCTGTTTGTTGCATCAACTTGGCGACGTTTATTATCATCCCTATTTTTGCTCTCTGATTCTTCCGTAATTAAAATTTTAAACAAAAACTTACAACTTACCCAGATATACCTATTCGCCTCAAACAGATGTATGTACTTATATATAATAAAAACGCAAAATATTTCTATATTTCTTCCAAATTTACTAGATAGGTACTTTATATGTAACACATAAACTCATTAATTCTTTAATAAAAACAGATATACAATATGGCAGATTGCAAATTGACACCCAACGAGAAGTTTTATGATACAAATAAAATAAAACAAATCTTAATAGGTCTATAATAATATATTATTATGTTCCATCTGTCGACACGTAGAGAGAAACAAAGCTTGCTAAACGTAAAGGCGAAGAGAAAGATAGACTAAGGGTATGTGCATCTGGCGGTTTGAATAATTACGTCGCAGCGCGGCGTAAACTCATGACGTCTCTCATTATTTATTGTTATACATACCATTGTTAGTTTACAAGCAAAAAATATGGGATTTGCTCCATTACCTGGTCAAGACATAGACGAAACTTTTATAAAGAATAGTATTTCCTCATTTAGGCCTTCCTTTTTTGTCAAATGAATGTTATATATAAAAAAGACCACAAGTTAACCAAATTTTTGCCCGGCTGAAACCGAGATATTTACGTTTAAAATTATTTTCGACCATAAGGGCTAATGTAAATGTTTTTTTAAAATAGTTATAAAAAAACTCCCTACCTTTTGTGCTTTGAACCAAAAAATAACTATGTTTTTCTCTATACGGTGGTATCAATATCTCGATTTTTGATGATAGTGCCCTTTTGCACAGTCTAATTTTGTATTACCTGCGGAATAAGGGTTACCTTATCATGTACTTCCAGCCCTGAAAAATGCAGCTTGTGACAAAAAAGTGGGAGGTAAATCGTTTTCTAGAGCGAATATATTAACACATACACTCTACTATTATAGGTAGAAATAGTTTAAATATATCTGTCGTATGCACATTGCAAAACTATTTGATATATCGTTTCCTATATTTTCGAGGCTAAGGAATTCGATTATCATACTATTTTTTTTATAGAGGGTTGGGATGGATGTTAGTTTTTTTTTCTGTAAAACCTAAATGTGAAAGTATGGATGCCATTGGCTGCGTTTTTTTAGTGCCTTCCTCCTTTTATGTGATATCACTGGCCCCGTTAAACTTTCTGAATACCTACTACTACTACTGCAATTATTGCAGAAACAAGCACTTATCACCTTTTGATTGCGTTTTCGTGAAGTAGCTAGACAAATGAGACAACGTTGAGGGAAATTATCCAATGAGAGTGGTAAGTAACAGTGCTGTACGTGTTCATGGTATCTGGCCTATTATTAGAAGATTTCATAAATTAAGCTTTTACGATTTATATATTTGGGTCCGAGGGTGTTCGAAAGTGCTTTATCAAGTAAAAATAATGTTTAATTTGTGAAATATTCTAATAAGTAGGTCACTTACTTTGGATAACTTACTTGCGTTCCCATAAAGTTTTTTTATATGGCCAATTAAATTGTGATACAATAAAAGACATTCGTTTTGTACAAACTTTTCATTCATTTCTTGGGCGTCCTCCTCACTAGTGGATTAGAATAAGTGTTGAATTTCTCTAATTATTGTCATTCGAGGGTATTTAGAAGCTATGTGCTGAGTGTTCAACAACCATCTCCAAAATTGTTGGGTCACATGGATTATACAAATCGACAAACTGGTCTCGGGGAATTTTAATGCGTTTCTTTCTGCTAAATAATCGTCTGTCATGATGACGTTGGGGAAGCCTTGGCCTCCGAATTCTTGATTTCGTGGGGTGTAACTTAAACATGAGTGTGTAGTTAGTTAGCTTCACTTTGTTCAGGGATAAAAACGCATGCTAAAGGTACAGTGCCAATTTTAGCAGCAGCAAACAAAATCGTCACACATGTATTCGTTTGGTCGCAAGATCCTCTGGAATCAATAATATCGTATGATGTCGTAAGCAACGGATGATCAGTACGCCGTTATTTGACCTACAGTATTTACCTACTACATTACAGATACACATCTGCAGCGTAGTAAGCAATGTATGTGGGATTTGCGCGTTGTTTCGGTAACATTGGTTACTGCGGTACAGAGACCAAGCCATCTATACCGTAGTAAAAAATGTATTTACGCCTCCCGGAGTGCAACCCGCTCTTTTTTTTCTATATTAATATGCAGCTAGTTTTAAATAAAAGAACACAAGTTTCTTAAGTGCATGAAAAATTAAATGCATAATTAATCTGGTCCTACTTATCGTATTCTTTTCTTACAGTAATTTTCACTTAAATAACTATAAAACAGATTTATTGGTTTTACAGAAAATTTCAAAGATGCAAGGCAAGAGAATATACCTTCGAGCAACCTAAATCTTGAAACTCCTTCCTGTAAGTTAAATCATGTTTGTATGACAGATAGCCTACCTTGTGTGTACTTTGTCGATAGTGTACAGGGTGTCCCATTTTCGATGATATTACGGGGTATCTCACTTACGAGTAAAGGTAGAGAGAGATGCGGTTTTCGCAATACTGTACTACTTTTGAAAAAAACGCTAGTATAAACAACCCGCTTTGATTCTGAGATACACGGCGAAATTAAAAATAATGAATTTTGCGACCCTCCTCCTATCGCCGTTATCCTTTAACATATCACAAAGCTAAGAACTTGCTCTTATACAGTTTTTTACGTAGAATCCAGTGGCGTAGCAAGATTTCTGTTAGTTGTCAATTTTTAGCTATAAATCAAACTTCTATTTATATTTTTATTTAGCTTAATTCAAAATTTTATAAGTTTTATAAAAATATATAATACATTATATGTATTTTAAGCAATAAACGACACTCTTGGTGAGTATATTATAAGCATTGTCTTAAACAATTATTGTATAAGTATTAGCAGGCAGCGATTATTAGAACAATGGAATGATATCATTTCCTATTGGCAAGATTTGTCAGTTGCAAAATTTATATTTTTGCGATGGCTGATAATGATAATAATCAATATTTTGAAAAATATAACAATATGTTAGTCTGCTTTAGACAGAGCAATGAACACTGTCCTTAATCTGTGTCCTAGCCGTTAAGCAGATTATTTTTCTATTACTTTTTATTTTTTTAAACTTAGTTCACTTACTTAGTGTTTTTTTTTTCTTATTTTATTTTTTTAAGACATTTTTTATGTATACTTACTTTGTAATATATTTCTATTTCACATTTTGCATTTGTTGTTAATACCTGTCAAATGTAGTCCATAAGTTAACCTTTTATTACAGTTGCGCATCTACTATTGCACATATTAATATGAATATCTAAAGCAAGTAATTCAGTTATTGATCGTTCCCCGTAGATGTATTCACAGCGATAAAATAACACGCGGCCTCGTATACCTCGCATCTAGCTGTTACTGCAGGTGTTCAGTGTGATTTACGACCGCTCGCAAAAAAAGTCGGCGTTTAGGAGAATATCAAAGGAGTGATCGAACTGTCTTAAACTGGCCATATTATGTCGGAAATCCCACAAAATGAGCAAAACTTAAATACTGGCTATTTTTTGCCTCACCATGCAGTAGTGAAAACTACTAGCATCGCTACGAAATGTAGAGTCGTCTTGATGCCTCGGCAAAAACGGACCTGGTGACGGGACCTTCATTAAATCAAGTTCAATTTACGGGACCGTCATTACAAAATGAGATTAGTCAATTTTAGGCAATTTAAATATGTTCTATGCGCTGATATTTCCAAGATGTATCGCCAAATATGAATAAAAGAAAATCACAGAACTTTTCAAAAAATATTTTGGCGATCAAAACCTGACGAACCATTAAAACTTTTTCAATTAAATACAGTGACGTATGGATGCGGGTCAGCTCCGTACTTAGCGGTGCGCTGTATTAGCCAGTGACTTTCAGACGGAATACCCGGACGCGTGCAGTATCATTTCATCAAATTTTTACGTCGACGATTTAATTACAGGCCATAACAGTGCAGAATAGCTTGTAGAAATTCAAAACCAAATTTATGAAATTTTATTATCTGCGGGATTCGAGTTGCGCAAATGGCTATGTAACGAAAGTTTACTTTTACGAAAATTTAAATTAAATGATGAAACTCCGGCTAGCGTTTTACATATTGGAAAACAAGAGCAACAAAACTTTAGGTGTTTTTTGGAACGCGGCTAATGACACACTACAATATTCAATTAGTGACCTTGACATTAATATAACGGAGATTTCAAAACGCAAAGTTTTGAGTTTGATTTGTCAAATTTATGACCCCTTGGGAGTAGTGGGCCCTATTATTATCACAGCAAAATTAATTATGCAAGAACTTTGGCGGTTACGAATTTCATGGGATGAAAATGTGCCGGAATCCATTTAAAAAAAAATGGTTAGAATTTCAAGATGACTTAAAATATGTGAATAACTTAAAGGTTTCGCGACACGTTTGCATTTCTGACTATGTTTATATCGAACTTCATGGATTCGCGGATTCCAGCATGAAAGCATTCGGGGCTTGCATTTATATTAGATGTATTAATACCGTTACCGTTGATTGAAGAGCGAAAAGATTCGCAAATACCATGTATTATATCGTGACGGCCGTGGCTTGATTCAGCAGGCGTTTGTACAGCTGGACGTGGCGACGCTGTGCGGCGAAATCATGCAATACTCATATTAATCACCCCTCTCAGCTCCTTAGGATGCGGATCGACAACGAAACAAATATCGCACACGAATGGGAGTTTTAGCATTGTTCTCTACTTGTTTAAGGCGATATTCCAAGTAGAATCGTTTAATTTAGTTTGACATATTTTTAAATGTACTGTAATTTAGAAATTTTAGGATGAGTTGTTTATTTAATATCAAGCATCTGTATAATGAGTGATAATATATGGGAATATATAAAAATGCATTTATAGGTTGTCGCTAATTAGGTTTTATTAAAAACAATTAGATACATCAACAGTAAAAATATATTTTTTTCATGAAAGGGTCTTAAGACTGCAACAAAATAAGAGGGTAATACATTTTAATCTACACAATTTTAATTTTTAACGACGGCGGAGTAATCTTAATCTGCAACTAGGTATATTGGTACGATTTTAACAAACTAATATTTTAACAGAAAAAAGCAAACGGTGATTTTTTTAAAATCAACCCGTAATGAATTGTTATTTGTTAGACAGAATACGAATTTTTCTATGTGGTTTTTCAAATTTAATTTTTTTTTAATTATGGAATTTCTCATTTTCCCATTTTAATTGTTTATATATCATGGTTTTTATGAATAACTTTATGAATTTTTCAATGTGTTGCGGGCATAAATTAATAGCGTGTATATTTATTTAATTTAATAAAATCTTGAACATTGACTTAAAAATATTATTATCTAACTTCAAATTGTCAAAAAGCACATTAAATTTATTCATAAAATTTTGTGATAAGATCAAAAATTCATCGGATGGAGTTTTCAAACTGGAAACGTATCGTATTGGCAAAATCTTTATTTAATAAAAATAGTTCTTTTTCATTGCTTATTTCTGTATCAATTTTTAATAAAAAATCTTCACAGTTATTTTCACACTTTACTTTTTCTAAAATAACATGTGCAAAATATCCAGCTTCGTATACATTGGAGCAAGTTTCTAAACTTATCTCATTACAACTCGTAGTATCCGTGTTATTTGTAATAGCAGAATCATTTGCCAAGGCGATATTTGTGGCTGTGGTATCTATGCAGTAAAAAGAGTTGTTTCTTCTATCTGTAACTATTTTTCACATGAATTTGATTCATCGAAAGTTAAAAAATCTTGAAGATCTTCGCAATTTCCTGTATCCAACGCGTTTTGTAGTCTAATATTTATAATGTATTGTAAGGAAATCCTGAATTGCTGAACAGAGGGAATTGGATTATATCCACACCTATTCCTGGCAACTGAGAATAAATTCTCCAAGGGATCCTGATTGAGATGACTTGTAAGAAGAAACTTACATTTAAATGAATCTAATAAATATTCCCATAACCCCAGAATAGATGTCAGGGTCCAAATGAATCCGTCAATACAATAGATGTTGTTACTTCTTTTTCCATCTTCAAATGTTTTAAAATATTCGAGGCCAAATTGAAGGTTATTTAATGATGTTGGATTCTTAATGGACAAAGGTTTTTTATTCTGATTGGCATCTGACAATATATTACTATTGAGCGAATCAAAAATAATATTGATATTTTTTATAAAATCTGAGGTATTATGTGCAGTGATGCTTTCAAATGCATGTAATTGAGCAGCTGACTTGACAAGCAGCAGCAACTGAATTTGAAAAAATTTGTGCAGCATATTTGACACTCATTTTTTGAAAAGTATTGGAGTTTAAGTGTATATCAGTTAGTTTTGTTAATGTTCTTGTGGTTCTACTTTTTCTATCAATTTCATACGATTTTAAAATATCAAACCAAGACATAAAGGGACTTGCTTTTGAAGCACCTAGAATTTTAAAGGCATTTCTGTTATTGGTTCCTTGGTCGCATGCTAATGCGACTGGAATAAGCGCTAGTTTTTTAAGAGTTCGGATAACGTATTTTATTATTTTTGACAAATTGTCGCCTTTAACTGGTCCTTTAGATGTAAAATAACACAATGGCATTTTCCAATTACCAAATATACCTCTTGTGTAAAAAACAGCGCCGTATTCGCAACAGTATTATTGCGACCAAGAAATCCCATACCTTCATATCCCTCAATGTAATCGTTGGCTTTATTGTAGTTGTGACAAAAACCAAAGGGCCAGCCCAAATTTTAGATAAATTTGTTTCGAAAAATTGTTTTTATTTTTAATTGATTAAAAAAAATCAAATAAAGTAAATTAGTTTCGAAGTAAATCGCCAAGAGAGAATTATTAAATAAAATCGTAATCTTATTTTGTCAAATCATAAATTGAAAATGGAAGTGTTTAGTAACGCTCGAATCGCGTTACAAAATTCTTAACATCTGACTTAGGAAATTAGAGTAAATAAGCATAAAAGTCATCATGCAAGCCTATGCCAATATCAGAAACGTCACTTACCCTTGGACTATCATCCAAATAATTCTGGAAAAAAAATTCAAAGTTCACTAGACTCGGTTTTAAGCGCGGTCGTCGCAGGTTTTGGGTTTTCGACTGCATAATAGCCCGTACATAGTTAAACAACAGGAAAGGAACTATGTCCCTCTAGTCGAAGTCGTTCCCCCCAGATTCGAGAAAAACCTTGTACAAAAAGAATTCCATTGGTCCTTTAAGCCTCTTACCTTGAGTCAAAGACCCCAGAAACTATGCCCCACTTAATTACGCAGTTCATGTAGAATTCTCCGAAAAACCTCGATAAAAAGAAATGCATTGGTCAAAATGCGTTGCCAGGAATGTTCGTCATCAAAGTCGAAGACCCGAGTGAACTTTGAAACGTTACCTTGGAAAGCAATTGAATGACCTCATTTTGGTCCAGAGTGGAAAAACCCAGTAAAAAGCGAATAGCCGTTTTCGGCGAAAAATAAGCTTCTTGCGTCATTGTCGGTGTTTCATGGGCCGCAGGCAAAATTCCAGATATTTCTGGGAGAGAACACGCCCTGAAAAAAAGTATAAAAGAAAATTTCAGTAGGAACTCCGGAGAGTAGTAGAGAGCTATAGACGGACTCAATTCTCCCCCCTCCACTTTTTTGCCCCCGCACCCCTCCTCCGGTGCCACTGGGATAGACCCCGCCCACTTGGCCTCGGGTGTATTCAACCTTGAATGACATTGAGCTAATTTGACCTTGAATGCCCTTGACATTTGATCTTGAATGCCCTTGACTTTCTTATTGAAGGTCGCGCATATGGTCTTGGGATTGCTCCAAGCGTGTACGACTTTGAACGTCCTTGGGACTGCTTTGTGTTGTATTCAACCGTGAATGACTTGGCTAATTTGACCTTTAATGTCCTTGAGTGTGTTGTTGAAGTTCGCGCGTATGACCTTGGGATTACACCAAGTGAACGCTCTTAGGACTGTTTGCAGAGGGTTATTGTTCACGATGTTTGAAAGTCAGTTAAGGAAATGCAACTTGACTTTGTATCCCTTGAGATAATTTATAACGACATCAACCTCGAGTGTCCTTGCTGATATTTGAAGATCACACAATTGACCTCGAATGACTTTGAGCTTGCCTTGGAACTTTTAGTGTGACGTCACATCACCTTCAGAAATATATTGTGGCGGTGGTGGGGGTGGTGGATATAAAAGGTTTAATAATACAGAGAACAGTTGTTGTCTTGTTGTCTAGTAAGCAAGGTATATTTTGATTTAAGCATCTTATTACATACCATAATGTTTTACCAGTGTGAAAAGTGCGGCAAAGCATTTACGCGTACTTACAACATGCGTCGCCATCAAATGGAGTCATGTCCGATGAAAAACGTAGGAAAGGGACCAGCTGCCAAACGTGCAACAGTAGATTCGGGCACCTCGACATTGAGTATGCACACTTGCACATCATGTAATGTAAACATTCCAACAAATCAGATTGTTCGACACGAAAGAACACTCCAACACAGAAATAATTCAGTTATTCCATTTTCCCCCAATGTCCAGCTAATTCAGAGTGCATTCAAATGCAGAATAGCTAGTTACCGAGTATACCCAAACAATGACCATATTAACTACACATTGTTTTTCAATGATGTTAAAAACAATGTGATGGATTTGTTGGGTAACATGCTAACAAGTCACGGTGTCATTAAAGTCAATATGGAAGTATTTGGTTTATATCTACTGCCATCATCTGAAGTGTACAGTGAAAAATCATTCAATACGCCAAACCAAATAATAGATGTGTCTTCAGATTTGGAGTCTATGTTCGAATGGTTTATTGGGAAAATGATGTTGCAGACAACAGAATTCCAGGAAAAAGATTCAGGTAGGTTGACGAATGGAAACATGTAATTTTTGCCATCGTGAAACATATACATATACATGCAGCCATTATTTTTAATTACATCACATAATAATGTATTCGTTTAATTTCAGGTTGGGCATTACAGAAAATCACTTATTTGGAAGTTAATGTGAATAAATTCAGTCCTATTGGGGGTTCGTCATATATTAAGCTACCATATTTCATAGAGAAAAAGATGGCCGTTATCAATGTGAAGAACCAAGATCAGTGTTGTTTTATGTGGGCTGTAACATCTGCACTGTGTCCTGTTAGAGCATTCCCCGATCAAATCTCATCATACCCACATTTTTCCACATTATTCAACACAGCAGGTATGAATTTTCCTGTAAAGTTATGTGATATTAAACATTTTGAAGAATCGAATAATATATCTATTAATGTCTACGGTCTCGAAAGCAAATTTGAAAAGAATAAACTGATTTGGGAAGTTGTTGGTCCATTACGGTATGCCCCCAAGAAATTGAATATACATATTAATTTACTGATGGTAACCAAAGATTGTGATAATAATGATGGTGATCATAGATGTGAGTCAGCATGTGTACAGACACATTGTTGGATCAAAAATTTGTCTCGACTAGTTTCCAATCAGATAAATTCTCATGAACACAAAATTTATTTTTGTGATGGATGTTTATTGTATTTTCACACAGCAAGATCTTTGGCTATGCATCAGAGTCACGATTGTAATCATGTATATACAACAATACCAACAGTGAACCATAAACTTGACAAATTTGGTAAACACGTTCCGGAAAATATTTTAAAATTTGAACATTTTGAAAAACAATTGAGGGTGCCATTTGTTGTTTATGCAGATTTTGAATCAATTCTGAAACTATGGGGACAAAATTGATGTTATAGCTCAAAGCAAAGAAAAGTATGTTGCATTCACAAAGAGCATCTATATGCATGATTATGTTGACAAAAATGGGGCTTTGAAAAAGAAGTATTTAAAGTTACGATTTATAGATAGTTTTAAATTTTTATCATCGTCTTTGGCAAATTTAGGAAGTGGTTTATCCAATGATCATTTTAGGGAAACAAAAAAACATTTCTCCGATAATGAAAAATTTGATCTGATGCGTCAAAAGGGTGTATTTCCATACAGTTTCATCACCGATTTAAAAAAGATGGCTAATCCAATTCTTCCAACAAAAAATGAATTTTATGATGAACTAAATGGGGAACACATTTCTGACGCAGATTATGAGAGAGCTACACGAGTTTGGCGCGTATTTAATTGTAAGAATCTTGGTGAATATTCAGATTTGTATTTAAAATCTGACATCCTTCTTTTATGCGATGTATTTGAAAATTTTCGTGATCAATCATTGGCAACATATAAATTAGATCCTATTCAATACTACACTTTACCAAGTTTGTCGTTTGATTGTATGTTGCGCATGACCAAGGTGGAGCTAGAGTTGTTGACAGATATTGATATGATTCACTTTTTTAAAAATGGCATTCGCGGCGGAATAAGTCAGTGTACTGAGAGGAAGCATATCGCCAATAATAAATTTATTCCAAATTATGATCCATCAGAACCATCATCTTTTATAATGTATTTGGATGCCACGAATTTGTATGGCCATAGTATGTCACAATCATTACCATTTCGTGGGTTTAGATGGTTGTCTGAGCAAGAAAAATTAGATCTCAATATATTGGATATCGCAGATGATAATAAACACGGTTATGTTCTAGAAGTTGACATACATTATCCTCAAGACCTACATGATAAACATTCAGATCTTCCATTTTTAGTTGAAAGTTTTTTACCGCCAACCGGAGAATCTAAATTAAAAAAATTAATTCCTAATTTAAATGAAAAAAGAAAATATGTAGTTCATTATCGAACGTTGAAACAAGCTATTCGAAATGGTTTGATAGTGACACAAACACATAGAGTATTGATATTTGAACAATCACCGTGGTTGAAAAAATATATCGACTTTAATACCGAACTAAGAAATAAGTCAAAAACAAAATTTAATAAAGGCCTTTTTAAGACGTATAATAATTCGGTTTTTGGGAAGACCATGGAGAATGTTGAAAATCGTAAAGACATAAAATTGGTGACCCATTGGGAGAATATTAGAAAGAAATTGGGCGCGAAGGCGTTAATAGCTCGCCCCAATTTTAAAACGTCCTCTATTTTTACCGAAGATCTGGCCGCGATTCACATGGGTAGACTAAAAATACTTTATGATAAGCCGTTATATATTGGGTTTTCAATATTGGACATATCAAAAACCGTCATTTATGATTTCTTTTATAACTTTATTAAAGCCAAATTCGGTGAAAATGCTTCCTTATTGTACACTGATACAGATTCTCTAATATTGAAAGTATATACGGAAAACTTTTACCAGTTTATTGTTGAACACCCCGATAAATTCGATACATCAAATTATAGCATTGACAACATTTATAATATTAGGAAAAGTGAATCAGTAGTAGGTAGAATGAAAGACGAGTTTCAGGGTGACCCCATAAAGTGTTTCTATGGCACCGGTGCTAAAGCCTATTACGTCAGTTCAATAAGCAATGAAATTAAAAAAGCGAAGGGTGTAAAAAAGGCTGTAATCGATAAGCAACTTAATATTGAGGATTATAGAAAAGTTGTAGAGCGCGGGGGATTAATATTTCGAAAAATGAAAACTTTCAAGAGCGAATTGCATGACGTTTATACTGAAATTGTAAATAAAGTCGCACTTTCTCACGCAGATGATAAGCGTTATGTGATTCCAACAACAACTAAAACTCTGCCTTGGGGTCATAGCGACATAGAATTTTATAAATCAGACCCAGATGAAAATTTAAAACTGTTTATACACATTGCTGAAAATTTACTTAGAGACGATAGCACTGACTATATCTAAGATGTGAATGTATAATGTATTTTAACACATGTTTTTGTAAATTATCTATGTGATAAAACTTTGTTTTAATAAAATATTGTTTCAAAATTGTATGTGACTTAAATTGATATTAAACTATTTTCCACACCACCGAATGGGGTTGGGTTATTTGTGCATTTTTATCCTGGTTTGGTAAAAAGTTGTTTAAAACAGGAAATGCAAGATTAAGAAATGAATTACAGTCAGGTAAAGTTATATTATTAAAAAAAGAATGTAAAGAGCTTCCGGTCGGGCTTATTCTTTAATAAGTATCACTAAAGAATAAACCCTTAACGGGGCTGCCAGGCGTGAACTGAGCTCTTTGTCGCACCCCATTCGTTTTTTAAGGGAAACGAAAAACCCAGGTAAAAACAGAATTTAGATCTAGAGACTCAAATCCTCTTTTTCCGCTCTCGATCTCGAGTGGTTGCACAATATGCAAACCCCCGTGTGGACGAAAACGTATAGTTTTCCACGACAGTTTGCACACTTAAGGTCCGACTGTACAAATCCCATTGGCACTTTGTCATGCCTCTGATGACGCGATGCTTTTGGCTTTGGACGCGCCATCCCACTGTAGCACTCCTCACATAATAAAGCACCACCAGGCAGGCTGACGTAGCTTATAGTGCGGCAATATGTTGGTGCGGCAATGTTTCCACAGAAACGAAGTACAGCTTGACGCCCGTCAAGCTGAAACGAATCCATTTCTAGGAATTCGTCGACAACAATACCTTCATCAGCCATGTTAATACTTATGGAGCTTTTCAAAGTATGAGTTTAACTCTCAAATGCGGTGCTATTTATTTCATTTCTATAAATGAGGAGTACTCATAGCGCATGTCCTTCACATGAACCCATAAAAATCTCAAAATGTGGCAACAGTGGTTTTAAAATGTGTTGAGTTAATGTATATGATTGTAGACAATTTTAAAGTGTGGCAACAGAGGATTTTATTATTTTCAATTTTCTTTATGCTATTTGACGGAAATAAATTTATTCCTCAGATTTTAAATTCCACGATTCATAGAACAGCAACAGTGTTAAGGTGTCCAAATCAGCTTCAATCTCCCGCATCTTACTTCGCCAAGCACTATATTCCATATGCCCACCCTGCCGTAACCTACAATAAACGGTGCCTTGATGCGCAACTCTCGGGGAGCTGCTCGCTTATATAGGCAAATTGGAGGAGTGGGGGGAGGTGCAGACAGAAATGCGCATGCGCATTGGTTTTTTTTTGTAGGTTATTGGGGTGGGGTGGTTCGAGCTGGTTCGGGGGTGGTTCGGCGGGGTCAGAACTATACTAAACAGAACTAGAAAAATAATAATAAATAATTTTACGTAAAAACGTATTTGAAGAAAAATGCGTAGAAATGAAAAGCAAGCATTTTTCATCCAACACTTTTTGGTCTACCTCCTACCGTTTTTGTCCTACGATTTTTTAATTACTTTGGAAAAAAATTTGGAAAAAATTTTAAAGTCCGAAAATTTTTTTTCGGCAAAAAATAATTTTACGTAAAAACTTATTTGAAGAAAAATGTGTAGAAATGAAAAGCACGCATTTTTCATCCAACACTTTTTGGTCTACCTCATACCGTTTTTGTCCTACGATTTTTTAATTACTTTGGAAAAAAAATTTGGAAAAAATTTTAGTCCGAAAATTTTTTTTTGGCAAAAAATAATTTTACGTAAAAACTTATTTGAAGGAAAATGCGTAGAAATAAAAAGCACGCATTTTTCTTCCAACACTTTTTGGTCTACCTCATACCGTTTTTGCCCTACGATTTTTTAATTACTTTGGAAAAAAATTTGGAAAAAATTTTAGTCCGAAAATTTTTTTTCGGCAAAAAATAATTTTACGTAAAAACTTATTTGAAGAAAAATGCGTAGAAATGAAAAGCAAGCATTTTTCATCCAACACTTTTTGGTCTACCTCATACCGTTTTTGTCCTACGATTTTTTAATTACTTTGGAAAAAAATTTGGAAAAAATTTTAGTCCGAAAATTTTTTTTTGGCAAAAAATAATTTTACGTAAAAACTTATTTGAAGAAAAATGCGTAGAAATGAAAAGCACGCATTTTTCATCCAACACTTTTTGGTCTACCTCATACCGTTTTTGTCCTACGATTTTTTAATTACTTTGGAAAAAAATTTGGAAAAAATTTTAGTCCGAAAATTTTTTTTTGTCAAAAAATAATTTTACGTAAAAACTTATTTGAAGAAAAATGCGTAGAAATGAAAGGCACGCATTTTTCTTCCAACACTTTTTGGTCTATCTCCTACCGTTTTCGAGATTCGACTGTTTTAATTACGTTTTAATCGTAAATACGATTATTTTTATATCTATAGATCGGGACTTAAAAAAAAAAAATTGTTGGGAAAATGAAGAAGTTGGGGAAAGACTAGACGTGGAACAAACGGAGCCAGACTCATCGAGTTGGTGGCTTCCGCCGCCGTCTCCACCTGGAGAATTTGACGGCCCTGCGGACAGCACTTGGTGGGTGGTTCCAGAGAACCAAGAAGAGAACCAAGAAGAGAACTTAGAACATAATGATGTGTAATATTTGTATTTTATGCTTATAGAAATAAAAAAAATATATGATATACATGTATTTTCATGCGATCGCGGCGCGGGCCACACCTCTGTTGGGGTCATCAGTGTTGCCAACTTGTAAACTTTCTACCTTTATTACAATACATGCGAATATGTTATATTTCAAATTGCACAGGACTTGTAATTGGGAATATCTAGCGATGGCAACATCGCTACTCCTATTCTATGATATGACCCATTCAATAGTGAAGTAAAAATCAATTTAATTTAATTACCATTTTATTTTTAAAATAAACTGGTTGAACATATATCCTTATAGCTAAATTACATAAATTAGTTTACTTAAACTGAACTATGTTTATAAACATATTAATTAGAATGAAGCTTTATTTGAAACGGAACCATTTAAAACATTATATGTAAAACATGAATCGTGAATTATCAATGCGTAAGCTTTAGTGTCTTTAGGGAATGTTTTCCTTGAATAAAACTCTATTTTGATGTCAACGGTTGAGGATTTCACAGCCTGGGCTTGATGCAAACAATCTATGACGAATATTGGGTTTTGCATATATTCCTCGACATTTAGTAAAGGTTCATTACTAGCTTTTCCATAATAACTTGTTTGGAAGTTCTCATAACTGTAATAGGCAGGGGCATACAACTTTTTTGAGAAATCCAAGTTCCATCTCTCGTAGGGAAAAACAGTTGCATTTAAATATAGTCTAATGTCACTTATATTGGCTGAAGTAAATTGTGTAGCATCTGCATCTCTTCTATCGCAATTTTTTAAAAATTGAAATCCAATTATTATGTATCTGGGACGCTCCAAACTTGTTGCTGTTCTTATTGCCCATACATCTGATTGAGTTTGTCGCAAGGATGGTAATTCATATAGGTCCCACATTCGAAATGGCATTTGAACAATAGCGTTGCTTCCTCCTTTATTAATGCGGGAGAACATTTTCAACTTTTGACGGTCCTCTGGTACTATGTGACGAATTTTCCATTCGATTTTATCTATTGTGATGTTTGCATCTACTTCGCCAATATAACAATTGTTAAATGTTCGAGCAATAATAAGTATCAGCTCTTGCTTAACATTCAATATTGCTTTGGTATAATCTTCGGCAAAACCCATTAAATATTTTAGTGGTAATTTTCCAGAAAAAACATGGCTAGTAGCTTCTAAAATGAATTGTTCTTTGGCCGATAAACCCCAGCCGCATGAATACAACGTTTTCAATTGTGTAGATCCAAAGGATGCCATTGTTTTTAATGTGGTTGTTACTCCTGGCTTTCGAACAGCGGTAACTTGCTCACCCCCTATTTCAAAACGAATTTCATCGAACAGGAAAGCGAGTGCATTATTAGACAAGTAACACGATTTTGTGGCATCGTTTGGTGTGAATGTACCTTCAATGTAAATATAACTTTCTGATACATCCAAAATAAGGTCTTGAAAGTGTACGGGTATGCGAATTTCATCGGAATTTCTAAATGTTGGTGATCCATATGGTTTGTAGGTATGCTCTTGAAAACTTACTATTGAGTTGTCAAGAACAGGTTCGCCGAAAACTTCCATCTTTTCACTTGAAGGCAACATCATATTCTCAATATTAGACCCAAGGATTTCAGGAACTTCTGGTCGTCTCTACTGATATTATGTCTAGTCGATTCGAGATCTGAGCTAATAGTGATTCGACGTGGACGATGTATTTTACTTTTATTTACAATCTTGATAGATTTTGGTTCGATTCGATTGTAACAAAAAGCCATTTTGAAAACTATTTATGGAAGTTTCCTCAATTCTAGTTTAACTATAATTTTTTCACCTTGAAAATCTATTAATTCGCCATTGTCATCCAAGATGCGAAGTGTAATGTTGTCTATAAACTGGCGTCCCTCAGGCATTACGGGCATATATATGACATTTGTTGGTTCTTTTGTTAGCTTATAGCCGGGTTCTACATCGATGTCAAATTCAAATAATGTGTGAGACGCTTCTGAATTTAAGTATGACCCGGATATTATATTACAATCAACACGAATTATTCTGGTCTTCATAATATTAACTGGAAAAGTTGAAATATGCTTAACGTTTTTTTCATATATTTCATTTTTAAATCCGATTAATGTAGCTATGGAAGTTGCATAACTCAGATCGATATCATACTTCGATTGTAACTCACAATTTAAGGTGCTGTTGTTGGGCTGCAATGAAAAGATATTCTCGCTTTTATCACCCGATAATGTTTTCAATGTGTCCACAATCGAGCGATTAATATCAGATATTTCATAGGCTCCAGGTGGAATCTTTATAACTTGAAACTGTTTACTATCGGATTTGGAATAGCCGAGACAGTTGTTGCTCTCATCAACGTTAAAAATGGAGTTGTATGTGTAGAATCCCAACATTGCCACACCATATTTACAGGTTTTCTGTAAATCGATTGGCGGGTAAAAGTAGGATGTTAATTCACTTGAATAACCCGATAATGTGAACGTGTACGACATGACTGATCACTTTACTTCATAAACCATTATTTTATTGTAATTTGCAACACTTATTTAAATATTTATTAGATTTGTCCGTTGTCTCATTAACATCGGTTGCATCTTCAACCTTTGTCACATGAATACTTATGTCTTTCATGTTGCAATAACAACAAAACAACTTTCTGGGCGGTGGTCCATCAATAACATCGCCATCATCCGAACCGCTGTTGTAATGATCTAAACAATATTGGTACTTTAATACTTCCAAATCGTTTTGCAAACGTTCCGGTAACTTCTCCCATATTATGGCAATTTCATTTGGTGCACATGCAAGTAAAACTTGTTTTGGTATTTTTCTTAACTGTACTTTACTCATTTTGGTAAAAGTCCCAGATTCGGAATAGGCGTTTAGGTAGTCCAACACATTTTCATACTTTCTTTGTGTCATTTTGATACGTTCCTATGGCTTACAGAGAAATTTCAAACTTAAATGCCCGCACCACACTGTACCGAACTTTTGTTGGCGGTCATATGTATAGTAAATGTTTCTAACTCTGTTGCGTCCTCTATATAGGTATTCAATCAATTCAAGTGGTGGGGGTAAATCACCAAAACTATCATAATAGGTTACAATTGAATCATTTTTTCTGTACGCAACCCAATGAGTTCCCATACCTTCCAAGCTATCCAAATTAACAATGGCTGCTTCATTTCTTTTTGGTCCATTTGATGGTAATGTATCTCGCATATATACACCTCTAAAATGTGGTATTTTAGCTTTGGTTGCATACTTTTCTATATCGATGTTGGATAGTGGTCTTTGTGGTAGGGAGTGAATATTTAGTTTTTTGAGCTGCGAATATACAAACCCAAACCCGTACGGTATGGTTTCAAATATAAACCATTTCCTTTTGATTTTAATGTAATTTCGCCAACGTTATTCTTGTTATTCTTAGCATTCGAAACCGTCTTTATGGTTCTCGCTATTGCTGCTGCCCCACCAGCTAATGATCCTAATGCAGATAATCCAGCAAAAATGGGTATTAAGGGAAGTATACCACCTACCCTAGGTATAGGATTTATTCTTGGAGTTCGAATTTTTCGTTTACCGCCAACACTCTTCAGGGATTTGCGGGCTGCGAGTAAAGCCATTTTAATTGATTTACCCAAATTTTTTTCAACAAAACTTGCTCCCCCCGCTTTTTTTAATGTATTTCTAATAGTTTGTGATATGGCACGACCAAAGGCAACTTTTCCACTATTTCTTTTTTTACTTCTTTTTTTAGATTTTCTCTTAGATCCTATTCTCTTCTTTTTTACAGGTGATGTATTACCCATTCCAAAGCGTTGTTTTGTTTTCATTATATTGGTTACCAACAAAGCAGAAGCTTTTTCTCCCAGACTTGCGTCTGTAGATTTTACTCGTTGCCAAGCACGTTGTTCCAACTCGTAGTCCGCTTGATGACGTTTGGTTATGTCGTTTGTATGCTTCGAATATGTTATGTCGTGTTCTTTACAAGCAGCGTCCAGTGGATTGATTCCAGTATCGCCTCTCGCCAACCTTTTATACAATTTAGTGCCGGGTCCGCAATACTGATAACCCGGAAGATGAAGTTCAAATGGTAGCTTATTAATTAACGAATTGACTATTCCACTACCAGTGTTCAACCGATTTTTGTGAGATCCACTTCGTTTGGCTGGTGGCATTTGACTGACTTGATACACACGTGTTTCATAATAATATTTACTAATAGACATAAAGCATGAAATTCATTCAACTTCCTGAAACACTGCATGTCGACAATTTGGATGAAAAAATTGGGTGCTGCGTAGCAAATGAAAAACAAGAGAGACGTCATGGGCGGCTTCTACCAAAATCAATTCGAGGAATTATCATTGGTCCCTCCAACTGTGGCAAAACAAACGTTATGATTTCTTTGTTAACCCACCCTCTAGGGTTAAGATTTGAAAATATCTATATATATTCGAAATCGTTATATCAGCCAAAGTATGAGTATCTTCGAGAAATTATGGCAAAAATTAAAGGATTGGGATTTTACACGTTTAGTAATACAACAAACATTGTAGATCCTTCAGATGCGAAACCCAATTCCATATTCATATTCGACGATGTAATGTGTGAAAAGCAAGATGTAATTAGATCATATTTCAGTATGGGTAGACACAAGAATGTCGACTCGTTTTATTTGGCTCAAACTTATTCCAAGGTGCCCAAACAACTGGTTCGCGATAATGCGAATTTTATTATACTATTTAAACAGGATGAGATGAATTTGCGGCATATATTTTCCGATCATGTAACGCCAGATATGGCTTTCCAACCATTTCTGGAATTATGTGCCAAGTGTTGGAATGACAAATACGGTTTTCTCGTAATTGATAAAGACAGCGACTTAAATTCGGGGCGATATCGAAAGGGTTTCAGCAGCTATATATCTATGGAATAGTTAGTTTTAGCATCATTTCATTGTTAGTCAATAAACGAACTACATCATGAGTCAAGATACTGGTTTAAAACAAAAATTATTGGATGCAACTGAGGCTGTGAGAAGGAAATTTAATGAAATTAAAGTAATTCAGAGAGATGACAAGTTAGCTTTAGAAAAAATGTATGAACCAATTACTAAACCGATCAATTCTTTAACTAGTGTGTTGAAGGAGGAATCAGAACGGAAACAACCCCATTTCCAACAAGCAAAATTACCGTCAAAGCCATACTTTACTGGTATAATGAAAACAGAAAAAACTCCGTCATTTTCGGATTTACAGCAGACAAATTCATATTGGACAGAGGGTACCCCATCACATTTACAGCCGGACATTTTCTCTACACCAATACATAAAAGTTATTCATCTTTGGAAAAACGAATGCGTGGCAATAGTGCCCCTGAAGTTGATTATTCATTTAATATGGGAGAATCAGAGGTTGGTTTACAAACATCCGACACGGCCAAAGATTATATTCATGGATTATACCAGAAACCATCAGAATATGACACTGTTTACGGAGTAAGGACAAATAAGAAATATAAAAAGAAATTGTTCCTAGGAAATTCTGAAGTACTATTTAACTCTGGAAATATTACATTATCGCGGGATGGAAAAATAATTGGCACATTTAAGGGAAGTGATGAATTGTATGACCTACTTTTCCTCAGAAAACCCGCAGCCTTAAATAATCCTAATAACATATCTGCGGAAACAATACAAAATTACAAACATATTTTAAAACTTACTAATGCAATGCACAATGATTATAAAAACAATAGGAGTATAAGAACAACACGTTGGACAAAGTTTTCTCGGATATTAAAACCACTAATGACAACTCCGCAAGGGAGTGGAGTTCGAAACATTCTCGTTAAATTACCTTCAAAGAAACTATTGTCCTCTCGTCGTGTTGACTATGTTTATTGGAATAAACCTCAGGAATTGATTAGTCGGCTCCGACTGTTGTGTAGCTCAAAAGCAGCTGGTCATACGGGACATGACAATGAAATAATATCAATAATTGAAGAGTTACGAGAAGAAGGTATCGTTTATTAAGAACGACTATTTTGTTTCATTGTCAGTATTTACCCACGCTTGAATAACAATGGAACCTACACCAACAAAATGGGAAGTTGTGAATGAGTTACATAAAGCAGCAAGAAAAAATTTTCGAAGACGACGAACAATTATAAAGGGTTATAAAGATTTATGGCAGATAGATTTAGCGGAAATGCAGCAATTTGCAACTGAAAATGCTGGTTTTCGATACATTTTAGTATGTATAAATTGTTTTTCGAAATATATGTTTACGGTTGCAATCAAAACTAAAACCGGTGTTGATGTTACCAATGCAATGAAAAACGTTATCAAGAAGGCAAAATACGCTCCAACAAATTTGCAAAGTGACCATGGAAAGGAGTTCTACAATAAACATTTTACCAGTTTAATGAAGAAATTCAACATACGTCATTATTCTACATATAGTTCCAAAAAGGCCGCTATAGTGGAGAGGGCTATTAAAACACTGAAAAATCGATTATACAAAGAATTTTCTGCAAGAGGGAGCTATAGGTGGTTGGAGCTTTTACCAAAAGTTAAGTCATATAATCATAGCATTCATCGTACAATAGGAATGAAGCCTGTAGATGTAACACCGCAGACACATATAAAAGCATACGAATATTTAAAAGTTGTACCGAAAACTTTTAAATTTCAAATCGGTGATACGGTGCGTATAAGTAAACACAAGAGTCTTTGAAAAAGGATATACACCAGCTTGGTCGACTGAATTGTTTAAAGTAGCAAAAGTGAATATTACGAATCCACCAACATATATGTTAGAATCATCTGATGGTCAACCTATCATGGGGTGTTTCTATGAGGCCGAATTACAAAAAACCAGCAACCCAGATGTCTACTTAATTGAAAAGGTCATTTGTCGCCGAAGAAGAAATTCTATAGATCAACTTTTTGTAAAATGGTTAGGATTTCCCGATACTTATAACTCTTGG
>JAEQML010046908.1:0-58835 GCA_016904865.1 Pissodes strobi
AGAGAGAAAGAAGTCGAAGAAGAGAGAAGTTAACCTAACCTAATTTTTATGATAATGTTTTATTTTCTTGAATGCAAATATTACCGTTTAAAATCCGTGAAAATGGAACCACTGCTTGAAGAAGCCGTTTATCAGGAAAACATCTCGAAAAATTATGGTTTTTGGGGAGCACCTCGAAATCTGATTTTTTTTCCTAAATTTCAATAAATGTATTTGAACATGTACTACAGCTGTTTTAATTTGCCTCCGCCGTATTTACCTATTTGTTATGATGAATTAAGCACGCTTACATAAAAACCAACTTGTTAGTCCAAAACAGTCGTTTCTATGGAAATTAACAGCATTTATCAATCTAATAAAATATTGGTGAATACGGCACTGTACCTGCAGTCTATTCGTTACTGTAGACAGTTACGTAATTAAGGACACAATGCGTTTTATTATGGAATTTTCTGGTGGCATATTTATGACGTATGTGTTTACCATAACCATGATAAAAAGAAAAATCATAATCTAACAAACATTACGAAAAAATTGACCGACGGCACCGATTACCGATACGAGCAAATATCGATACTTTCCATTCGATACCGGGTAGGTATCGATATTTTACGACCGATACGGAATCGAGTAAAAGTATCGATACCTTAGTGGTATCGTTTTAACCCTAGAAAGACCAAATTCAACTGTTTTCGATATATTGATATTGCAGTTCATCATACTATCTTAAGTTAGTCTGATAGTTTGGATTTTTGGATTAGTTTTTCATGTCAATTTCTTAAAATATTGCACATATTAATGTAGATATATCCTATATTGTTGTAGTGGTGGTAAATAATTCTCTTTTACGCCACCTATCAACCGTTTCGGTCTAGGTCCCCCCACCACAGTATAAATAGGCACCATAGTCTATCCGTTTGGCAGGCGAAATAACAAAAGAGATAAGGGCCAACCAGTGGGTATAAATCAAAGCCGGGCAGGGCCGTGTTGAATGACATCAATATGATGAAACCCTTAATTTAAGCGTGGACGATAAAATTCAAAGGTGTTACTTAATAACAGTAGTTGGAAAAACAATAGAATTTTGAAGGAAGAAAAAGTAGGACTTGCCAAAAGCAGGTAAAATAACACTGGATTTGACGGAAGATGTAAAAAAAAACCCTGAGAAGAATCATTCATGGGTTTTTCATTGAAAGAAAATCTCACCCTTGCACTTAATTGTAGGCTATTAAAAGTGACCCACATATACCAACGATGGGCAGGACCAAATTGTGGAACGTTTTAAAATCCATCAATTTTCGATAGAAAAAATTCAAAGAAAATCCTTGTTAATTGAAAGAGAAGAAATTGTATGGTGAAGAGATTACATGAGAAAAATTAGACATGAGCGTTCTTAAGGAAAACGCACTTATTATTTAGACGAAACTTGGGTAAATGAAGGGTACACCGTAAATAAATCTTGGAAGGCCAAAAACGTTTTGAGTTCAAGACAAGATGTTATGGAAGCATGGTTAACTGGTCTCCGTCCACCATCTGGAAAGGAGCCGATTAATTATAATATATATTTGGGAATATCCACAGTTTCATTAATCGCAGTCTGCGAATCGAAAAAACCAGAAGATTACCACGAGGATATGAATCCTGATGTTTTTGAAGCATGAATTATGCAGATAATAAATTTGATACCCCAGGTTCAATAATGTCCATGGTAACTCGCATTTTACCATTCTAAAAAAATTGAACTTGTTCCCACGATTGTCTTAGTCCAATTTATTGATCCTAATGAATGGATAGGACCGAAACCGTCCTATAAAGTGGCGTAAAAGGCAAATATATACAACTACATAAATTTTATATTATACTATTACATAACATTTTTACACAAATGCATAAAACTATCAATTACATTAGTTAAAAACTGAACATAACTTTTGAATAATCTAGTTTGTCAATGTAAAAAAATCAATTATCATATACCAAACACGCGAACAAAAATATGCAAATATATGGTATCTAGAATTCATCATTATTACAATATTCACTGCTGTGTCCGAAAAATAAATTCCATTCTACCACGTGTTTCTACGTCTTCCTGTATAACGTAAAATATATATATATTTTTAAATATCTGTAGGTATGTGGAATTTTGCTAAAATTAATTAGGTGACCACAAGAGCTTTGATGTGTCTTCCGCTCACCCGCACAGTTATTTTTTGTAAAATAACGGGTTCCCCAAAAAGTGAGCCCCAATTAGTAAACTTCGAAAGATCTCGAATTGCCAATTTGTTAGAAAATGTGTCTTTGTAAATCAAAAACGTTTTAAATGACAATTGAGAATTAGGGATACTGTGCATAAACTATATTTATGCTCAAGATGCATGTAGTATACCAGCTACCAGCTGCACAACCATTTGTTGCAGACGAATGTCAAGAACTGCGTATTTCATAACAGCAATTTGTATCTTGCATCGGTAATATGTTCGGATGTTCCACATGTTCAGAACTTAGTATTTTTGATCACTTACTATTTTCTAGGCAGCGAAACCTTAAAATGGAAGTAAGACAAAAATCTTGTATTGACTTTAGATACATAAATGTTTAACTAGAAACTAGATTACAAAGGATGGATGATGGCACGGAATATCAACGATTTCGCTAATGACTATCTGCTTACGTTCGAATCGAAAAAAAAAACAGAAAATTACCAGAAGGATATGAATTTTGATCTGTTTCAAAAATTGTTTACGCAGATAATAGACTTGATACCCAAGGCTCAATAATTATCATGGATAAGTTGAGTTACCATTCCAAAAAAGTTGTACATATTGAGAATTCCTTAGTAGTATAAAAAGCTATTGGCCACATTTTGATTCGTTAGTTTTTACTTGACAAACGTTTCGTGTACGACTTCCTTCATTTTCTCCTAGCTTCTACACATGCCTACATATCAAACCGAGTCACTAAACTACTTACATATAAACTTTTCAAAAAAATAAAACTATAAATAATATCGATTCGCTCACGCACCTGATGCAAGACCCAATGGATTATCGACATACGGTCACAATCGCATTAGTAAACAAACATCTTAACAGAGTAACGCGAAATAGCATTTTCTCTGTATGATTGACACAGGTTTTTGTCACTGCAAGGCTAATAGAAATTAACATATTCTGAGAAATTTGCAATAACAAAGTGTCTCATTTTTGTCATCTTACTAACAAATTTTGATAAAGTATGCAGTTGGGAACTACTTATATAATTCCAGAACATAACTGAAATAATAATAGCCTTATTCCTACCTCTAGAAAATAATACCAGTTAAAATATAACTTATCACTGTCAGAACCATTATTGCAACAGTTGATGCACATCCAGCGTGGCAATCGACTATTCGTCTAGCTCTCATAAAATCAGATCCTAAATAAGCCGAGTAATAACGTTTACTAGGTTCAATCACTTTCAGTTGCGTTGTAGCGTCTTGGAAGATAAGATCAGAGTGTGGAGGATCGGAGGTAAACATACTGAAACTGAAAGGGAAGATATTATTTCACTTATAATTCACAATGACACAATTCTGAACATTAAGGTTAAACATTCAATGCACGGGGTAATACTGACAACAAAAAATAAGGTTTTTTGTAATGGGAGCGGAGAGTTAAATATTGAAACACTTTTTCACAAGAAAGCTTTGCGTGGCTTTGCTCTACTCCCTCTTTCAAGTTTGTCAGCTATGCCCAAACTCTTGGCGGTGTAAATACCAAGCCTTTTTGGTGTCTTCTTTGGAACGCAGATCGAAATTATATGCACTAATCTGTCGAAGGCATTTGATAGAGTATGCCATTCAAGAAACTATCCGAGATTGGAGAGACTGGCAACTATATAATATAGGTCGAGATACGTTGCAGGTCTACGTCTCTCGAAGTGGTAGTCTAGACGGATGTTTCTCAGGGTTCGCATATTGGGACGGTTCACTATGTTTTAAAAGGTGTAGGCTGATGATCTTATTTTTTTTCTTTCCAACTTCTGATGGTAGCCTAGGCGTTAGACAATCTTGCGGGTTGGTTTCTTCGACTGAAAATTTTTGGACACCTCAATTATTGTCTTCCTGGTATCACCGGCCGATATTTTGCGATTGTATTTCAAGCAAAAATAGCATTAAAACTCGCAGCCGCCCTTTAGCGTTTGGAGCGCAATTGTATTTGTTAGCGAAACACCCTCGTAGTTTCGCTCAGTCTCGCGCCGCATGGTTCGTTACTTTAGTCCGATTCAATGAAAAATAAAATTTGCGTCGCTAGACAAACTTCAATTTTGGACGGATTGAATTTGGCGCGTAAGGACCCCAATGTTAAGGTTGGTGGTTTAGATATATCCGGTTCCGGATTAGCGTCATTGCCGAGAATCTTCGACGTCGCGCGAAAAGGTTGGGGCTTGTTGATTTTTGCGTATTGACTTTCGATTGGTTATCAATTCTTGGTTGTGATGCGTAATTGTTGTCAGTCATAATTTTCGTAGTGAGGGTTTAAATATTATTCCACGTTGTATTGGCGGATTTGGTTCAGCGTCACTTTTGAGTCAACCTGTCGTCAAAGCGGCAGATTTGGGTACCGGCTGGAATCAATTCTTCTTTGTGTCTTTTTAGGATTCTCCAGTCGTTGTTCAAGTTTCGGACCATATCTGTGTGTTACCTTTTTGCTTAGTGCTTGGTGTCTGAAACTGCCCTTTGGGGGATTTAAATGCTAATTTAGACAGGTGAGTATTTCCACGTTTTTTGCATGCTTTTTTTACTTGAATGCCACCATTTTGTGAAGCCATGTGGATGGATTTTAATTCCACTTTAATCTCTCTTACAGAGGCCTACCAATACCCTTACAGGGTTCTTTTACTCCTACCGACGGGTTTAGGAATAGAACCCCACGGACCTTTCCTGCTGGTCAAACCTGCGTTTCTGCTAGCTCTTTGACGGAGGCTGCTCCACCCGTAAAGTCTTTCCTTCTTCAGTTGGGGAAGTAGCTGATTTCTACATGCAGTTTCTCGTTCTCCGCGGGTAAACAATTACTTCTGGAGGAGCTGTCTCCGAACTGTGAGAAATCTAGTTTTTTATATATATTTACGTTAATTGCTGGTTAGTATATACCTGGCTAATTAGCTTTTGAGCCATTATTTTTTTCCTTTCTATCTAACGAACATAATTTTAACCTTTCTTATGAGCTATATCTTTCTGAGGAGTTAAACCTTTTGTTTGCCTCATACTTTTTTTTAATCTAAAAATCTGCTTAATTGCGTCTAACTTAAAACAAGTCTGATGGACTGAACCTTAATATATCTGGTCAATTTTGTTTAAGCTAAAACAAGTCTACTTTTCTCTTATTGAACTTTCAATTAACTAAATTCAATAATGTTGTAAGTTGTATTTTTTCCCAATGGTCATTAATTTTAGATACCGGTATTTAGAGTGCTTACGGCCCAGTGGACTTTGCGTTATTCGTTAACTTGGAGATTTGCTCTTAATTTAAAATATTTTATTCCTTAAAGTTTGATCGATTGGTTGCTTTAATAACGCTAGTCATACTAGTTATCTTAATTACGCGGCCCTTACCAACATATGGTAACCAATACCTACATAAGTAGAAATAGTTAGTAGTGTCACTTCTTGTAAACAAATCATGATTTGGGTAATTTGGGTTTTTAGCGACTTTAAGTGATTATTTGTTTGCCTTACTTGAATCTTTCTTATAATAGGTGATTATTTGATGGTTGCGCAAATTATACAGTGTGTCCAAAAAAGTATGCAACATATGGAAAACTTAAATGAGTATTTTAGATTTTTAGTACTGCTTTTAGTGCCAGAGCAAATGTCATTTCCCGGATTCGCGTCAAGGATAAAAGTACCTTAACTTATACAGATAGAGCAAAGCCTTATAAGGAAAAGTTCTTCCAAAATAAAAAAAATGATCTAAATATGAAATTTGAGTTAAGTACAGGGTGGCTCGAATTCGTGTCTATGTATGGGGAACTAACTCGAAAACCGTAAGAGATACAGTGTCTGTCAAATTAAGGCAAAACTGCGCATTTAAGTGCCTAACAATATGCCGTTTAGAAAGTTTTAAAATTCCGAGTATTTACGGAGATATCCGGAAAAAACCGAAATGTTGAAAAATCGTTTTATTTTTTTCCTGGGCTTGTTTAAAAACGGATTTCAAATCTAATTGCACTTTTGCATTGCAACTTTTTCCGCTATATCCAATGATGATATCCAGTTTGCAATCCGACGTTTCGTCTTCAAGGGATCATCATCAACTTTCTTTTTTTAAATACGAACTTTAATTTTTTTTCATCGTTTTTCAGGTATTGGCGTTATTAATATGAGTATGTATTTTTATTTTTTTTTTATTTTTATTATTTTTTTACTATTTTTATTTTATATATTTTGCTTTGGCGTAATTTTAAATAATTTAAGGTTGGTACTTTTGAAATTTTCATATTCTATAAAAATATTTTATTTGTTTTTCGCATTAAGTGGAAAGTTGAAGCCCGTATTAAAAATTAAAAATAGTAAAATTATTTTTTACAAGAATATGGTTATGAACTATTACTCAAACAAGTTGCTTAGTGCATTTTATTTATAAGCAAAATTCCAATAGGTTTTTGCATCAAAGTTTCTATAGTATCACGTAGTATGATTATAAATTCTTGTTGATGTTCTCTATGAAATAAAATTTTAATTAGTTAAAAGTTGGAAATATTTTATCTTTGCAGTAAGCAACTTGTTTGAGTAATAGTTCATGGCCATATTCTCGTAAGAAATCATTATACCATATTTTATTTTTAATACGCTCCAATTTTCCACTTAATACAGAAAACAAAATAAAATATTTTTATAGAATATCAAAATTTCAAAAGTACCTACCTTAAATTTTTTTTAAATTACGTCAAAGCAAACTATATAATTAAAAAAATAATAATAAAAATAAAAAAAATAATAAAAAAAATAAAAACACATAGTCATATTAATAACGCCAATACCATCTGAAAAACGATAAAAAAAATTAAAGTTCGTATTTAAAAAAAGAAAGTTGATGATGATCCCTTGAAGACGAAACGTCGGATTTCAAACTGGATATCATCATTAGATAGAACGGAAAAAGTGGCAATGCAAAAGTGCAATTTAATTTGAAATCTGTTTTTAAATAAGCCCAGGAAAAAAATAAAACAAATTTTCAAAATTTCGGTTTTTTCCGGATATCTCCGGAAATACCCGGAATTTTAAAACTTTCTAAACGGCATATTACTAGACACCTAAATGCGCAATTTTTCCTTAATTTAACCGACACTGTATCTCTTACGGTTTTCGAGTTCCCCATGCATAGACACGAGTTCGAGCCACCCTGTACATCAACTTTTAATTTCTCTTTTTTTCTCGATTTTTTCTTAAACGTTACGCTACTGGTGAACGTTTTGTTCCTTTGATATTAGTATACTTGCCAAGCAACTTCAAAATTTATTTAAGATGGAAATTAGTTACATAGTTGCATAATGTTTCAGTTTTTCCAGAGATAAAAGCCACACTTTTGGTCCAAAATAATTGTCCACAATAATTACAAAATACAACTGGAATGACTGACTCAATAATAACGAATTTCATATGTCAGAGTGAAGTAAAATTATTGCTATTTATTTATTTTAATTCCAAATGCACGGCCTACTCTTCAAGACCAAATATTTTATATGGCTTTTTAGGATACTTGGGCATATTTTACTCATCGGATGCAAAAGATAAATAAATTATTAGTTGTTTTACATGAAATGAAAAGAGCTGGGTCTATTCATGATTTTGATTGGAAAAAATTTTAAACCAAGTGTTTAAATGTGTTTGCAACACACTGATACCTAAACTGGCGATTATCTCTGGAAAAACTGCAAAATTATGCAACTATGTAACTAATCTCTATCTTATATTAATTTTGAAGTTACTTGGGAAGTATACTAATAACAAAAGAACAAAATATTCACCAGTAACGCAACGTTTAACAAAAAATCGAAAAAAAAAAGAAAAATTTAAAGTTGATGTACCTAACTCAAATTTCATATTTAGATTATTTTTTTAATTTGGAAGAACTTTTCCTTATAAGATTTTGCTGTATCTTTATAAGTTAAGGTACTTTACTCTTGACGCGATTTCGGAAAAATGACATTTGCTCCCGCACTAAAAGCAATACGTAAAATTTGAAATACTCTTTTATTGTTTTAGGGCAAGCACCAACTCTTATTAAGAATAACATTTTCTGAGAAACCAATAATAAAGAAGTTTCCCATATTTTGCATACTTTTTTGGACACAGTGTATATACTTTTTTTTATAACGTTATTTCTGAAAATAAGTTTTTCTTTAGCTGTATGTCAACAACAACAGATTGACTCAGACTTTTAAGTTCTCAGTACAGCAAATATTTTGAGCATTTGCTTAGGCAAATAATTTGTTCCTTTTCGTAAAGTATCCAAGTAAAGTTAATCGCTTTCTTCTTCATTTATAGTCGTTATTGTCAGGCATAAGCCGAGAGTACCGTGGTACCACGATTATTAGTATTTTCTCTTACAATTTACTTGACGTTTCAACTCATTAGTGTTTTCATCTTTATAAACCATTTTTTGTTCCTTTTTGGTAAAAAACCGATTCTCTGTTTGCCTATCTACCTGTTTTATTTAATTAGCTTTAGTATCAGTGTTCAAAAGGGAAGTAATAAGAAGTAAGTATACTTGATTTATACTATTTGTGCTTAATAATTGACACGTTCTGGATTTACTGATTTTACCTTTATTGTTATCGTTTATTACTGACTTTTTTGGATTAATATTTGAGTATTTGCTTTATTTTTCAATTGTTAATATTGATACATTTCTGGCATTCAAATCTGATTTAATTTCTATCTTATTTTTGTTATCTTTTCATTTTGTCGTGAAGCTTAAGCTAAAACGAGTTCCATATTTCAACTTTGGGGTATTTCTTGCTTGTGCTGTCTACAAGCTCGTGGCGCCTTAAATAAATTAACCCACCCCTACTCCCTGACATTTGAGCTAGGGCCTAATTTGTACGCTCAGACGATAACTCGTTCTAGCCTACGTTTCGATACACGTAAATTCCTTCAGTTTCAATTTTAAATTCTCGAATTTTAAATTTTTCTTTTAATTTGAAATTATTCACTCTCAGTTCCTTCTAAGCTGGAGTGAATGTTTTGCGCCTATTAGAGGGACATGAAAAAGCGTTACACTGGTTCATTTAACATTTAAGGCGCAAACGACAGACGCATTTTTTTTTATCTCATCGTACCAACTATGACCATGCAGCTCTTTACTCATGAACTCTTAAGACATTATAATAAAACCTATTCAAACTCTGACATTTTCCGTTTTAAATGAGCTTCTTAAAAAAAAACAAATACAATTTAATGCTGGATAGATTTAGTGTATTTGTAGCATTATGCTTATGATTATTTTATTTTAACTTTTCTTCCTTTTTAATGTAGTCATTTACCATTTGAAATTGTGTAAAATTGCGGGGTACTTGCTTCAGTACATAAATAAATAAATTGCGCTCTTGTAACAGTTGTCAAAATGTATACATATCAAGCTACATTAAAAGTTCAAATCAATTTGGGATTAGGTACTCGGTTACATTTAATGAAATCAATGCAATGTCGGATATTTAAACTATCATACTACAGTTTCTTATCACGACTGTCAACTAATGCATAAAAATACAATAATTGAAAATCTTGCCAACTGCGAATATCATTTATTTTGGATCGAGTCAGATATTAGGCAAAATCAAATTAAAATTATTTCATTTTAAATATATTTGTCAAATAACCCAAACTAACTCAAGTTTCTCGTTCGCTTTATCGATCCATCATATCGATCCGAACCTAGGACAACCATTTAAAGACATATACATTTTTTATATGTCTTTGCAACCATTTCATCACTGTCTAAAAGCCACTCCGAGTGGTGTGGGTAGGCCCTTTAGCACTTAAATCAAATGAGTGGCGAATGAGAATAATCTAAAATTACATACATCGCCAAAGACAATTTTGTTAACATTTAATTTTAAGTAGACATTATAGGATGATTTTTTAAATTTATATTCAGAACGAAGGCGTGTGTTGGTAAGGGGGTTTAAAAGAAAATTAAACAGTATTAAGCATTTTTTAAATTCAACCAGCAGATCAATAATAGTGAAGCATACTTACCTAAATTCATTAGTACTTTTTCTACCATAAAATGTTTGAGCATACATAAATAAATTTATATATGCATCTATATGTGTTTCATTGTAACCATAACCACCTCTGGTTACTATAGCATTGGCTTTAATCTTTCCCAAGTTGCATTTTCTGTATTCATTAACTTCAGCCCTTGTTCCTAAAAACCAAACATTATATAAAATAGCAAAGCTATTATATCAATTAAATGGCATACTAAGTTAAGGCTCGATCGTCAGGTTACAATGCAATTTTGCCAGACATGTGTTTTCAATTTCCAGATACTCTATTATTTTATTTTTAATCCTTGATTAGTAACAATCCTGAACACAAAAATATCCTTCACAAAAACAGATATGTACTTTATATACCTTACTGTACGAGGCATGTATGTTGTATTAATATGTACAGGGTGTCCCATTCTCGTGTGTTTTACGGGGTTTCTCGCTTATGAGTAGAGATACAAAGATGCTGTTTTCGCAATAATCGGCTACTTTTTTGTGAAACTAATAATGCCACACACAGAGTTTTCATAGCCCTCTTAGTTTCAAAGATACAGGGCGAAATTGAAAACGTTGCATTTTTGGACTCCCCTCGTATCTCAGTTATTGTTGGACTTATCGGAAAGGTAAAAAATGTTTCTTATGCATTTTTTTACGTAGATTCTAGTGGCGTAGTTAGATTTTTTTCAAGTTTTTCAGTTTTTGGGATATTGACTAAAGTTGTTTAAAATGGAACACCCTGTATATTATTTTTTTATATTAACTACCTCGATGTTGGCTTTCTAAAAATATAATATAGTCTATACTTATTTTCATAAATAAAATAAAAAAATGCATTTTTTACATTTTAACATGTGTTTTATGGGGTTCCTCGCTTATGAGTGGAGATAAAAAGATGCGATTTGCACAATAGTTTGCTACTTTTAGATGAAATGGAAGATGCCATAATTATATTTCTTGGGGCTCTCTTAGTTTCTGAGCTACGGGGTGATTTTGAAAATTTGTCGTTTTCAAGCACCCCCTGTATCTCGGTTATTTCAAAAGTTATTGTAAATACATATAGACATTTTACCGTAGAACCTAGTGGCGTACTTGTATTTTTCTAAACATAACTGTTTTTGAGCAAATAACCAAAGTTGTTTTTTTATGAGACACTATACAGGGTGCTACAAATTCGTTTCTTTGTATGGGTATCTCGAAAACCGTAAGAGATACGAGGTCGGTTAAATTGGGGCAAAGTTGCGCAATTCAAGGGTGATTGACATGCCGTCGAGAAATTTAGAAAATTCCGTCAACTTCCGGAGATATCCGTAAAAAAACGAAAATCATCTATTTTATTTTTATTTTTTCCTGCCTTTGTTTGAAGAGATAAAGGAAAATAAATGTCACATTCTTATTGCCACTTTTTCTCCTCTACAAGCTGGTGTTATCAAATTTTATATCCGACGTTTCGCTTTCGGGCTCCCTTCATCAACTTAATTTTTTTAAATACGGACCTGGAATTTTTTTCTACTTTTTAAAAAGCCTTTGGTCTCCTAAAACCAACGATGTATCGCACTTATCAATAAATCAACAAATCTAGATTTTTTTCCATAAGAGATAATGTGTTAGACAGAGATGGGGCGATCTTTTCTGACCCGATTTCACTTATGACAATATTTGTTCCCACCATCGGACAAGTGTGATACATCGTTGGTTTTGGGAGACCAAAGGCTTTTTAAAAATTAGATAAAAAATCCAGGTCCGTATTTAAAAAAATTAAATTGATGAAGGGGGCCCGAAAGCGAAACGTCGGATTTAAAATTTGATACCACCAGCTTGTAGAGCCACATAACCACATAAAACAAACACATGTTAAAAAGCAAAAAATGCATTTTTTATTTCTATTTATGAAAATAAGTATAGACTATATTATATTTTTAGAAAACCCACAACGAGGTAGTTAATATAAAAAAATAATATACAGTGTTCCACTAAAAAAAAACAACTTTAGTCAATATCTCAAAAACTGAAAAACTTGAAAAAATCTATTTACGCCACTAGAATCTACGTAAAAAAATGCATAAGAAACATTTTTCTTTCATTCTTGTCCCGACACCTCACATGTATCAAATGAATAATTGCACTTTACAAACTATTGTACGATTATTAAGGTTTAATAAGTCCTAATAGATCTGTCGCAGTCATCCTATCTTACCGGATTTCTCACTATATTACTACATACTGCAAATAGTCGGATTATCAAATGATCATGTCTTTGCAAATGTATAAAGCAGCATATTATCTTATATTCAGCTAATAAATGTTGATTGATTTGAGTTTATATTGCACACCCTTTTAATGAATTTATTCTCACTGTCCTCACACTTGTGACCTATATAAATCAGGTACGTATTGAAATACCTTTAAGTTTCAAAACAAACTGATGAAACTTGGACAAGCAAATTCGTTTTAAACTCAGAGCAAACGTCTTGATAGGTGTCACAGTCAGAACGCACAACACAATTTTCGTTAACTTAATCACTTGCCGAGTCATATTGACGTACTTTTTCGGTCCTGGAAGTCCATATTCTTCCACGATTTTTACTAGATTTTGCATACAGGATATCATGTTTTGGTAATAAAATCTATACTTGCTTTCTTATTCCGTATCTCTTGGCAAAACTGGCGTATTTTTTAAACGTTTTTTGAATTTTTATTTATACAATTTTGACGATTACTTACGATACGTAATTTTTCTAATGATATTCTTACCGTCTGGGCAAAGCAACTCGAAATCCTCCATTAGATTATCTCTAACCCACCATTCTCGTTTTTTCCCTCCTGTATTTTCAAAAACGGTTGTATGTTTCACAAATGCTACATGTCCACCGCCCTCAACTAGGCATCTAAACGCTCCCGTGTGACCGAAGTAATCTTCGGAGGCGTCTCGTCTACAATATCTAAAAACATGAAAAAGACAAATAACTAGTTTGCATTCATATTGTCGATTTCCAGCTCAATTTACATTCACAATAATAATTTTTTTAAACTGAATTAGAATAAAATAAAAACTAGTGTTTCAACAACTAGGAAAGTAACAGGAATTAAATAATATATTACATAAAAGCTAGAGGAACCTAGCTAAAAAAAACTGCAGCATTCTAATATACAGAGAGAACATGATCGGATCTTGGACTCTTATGGACGTTCAGTTTACATAAATTTTGAAAATGTCAGATATACTTACATCTAGGGAAGATACAACAAAGTATTTATGAAAGATCACAAGCAGTGACAATCAATCAGAAAATAAATTGGCAATTAGGCAATGTTTAGAATTGGCAAATCTTAATATTGTAGATCAATTTAATAAGTCATTTATATTATTTCTGCTCGTAATGTTGAACTTTCTAATAACTCAAGATCATCACTCATCCTCACTGAAGGCACAGAATAATAATTATTAACAACATAATTAGAATATGAAAGCTTGGGATGACATTAAGCACCATTTAAGCACAATCAAATAATACTAAAAATAATAAAAGTTGCCTAAGTCAATTTCAAACGACACACTCATAGTAATAAAGATGATATTAACACATACATCTTTGCATTCAAACTAAACTAATTTAATAATTTTAGAAATGTTCACAGTTTGGTGGAATATTGATTCACACTTTAACAATATTTTGTATTATACACAGCACAATCAAATGATTCGCATTTTCACTGGTTAGTGAGAATTTTTTCCATTACTGAACTATCAAAGATTTATCAATGGCTGGTAGTCCCAAAACAATGCCTAAGGTATAAAACTATACAAGTTACGGCTTAAACTTTATAGAGGTTCAATATTTGATCACATTTTTTAACAATGATTCATTCATTAAGAGGTTTATGTTTAGTTAAACAATAAAATTTATTGATCAGGGTGATGTAAAACGCACAACTCGAGGTATTTTGGGTATGAGACTATCACACTACGGAGGACAGTCTTTTATGTTTGAGGCTCCACATTTTTACCAAACCCCTACAGGAGATTGATATATACATTTGGAATTTTGTAAATCATTCATTTCAGAATTTATCTGCAAGTATTACATTTATTTTATATATTAGTTTACCTGTAACTGGATCCATGGCACAAATCACACATATTATCATATGGCACTCCGGTATTATATTCAGAACTAATAGCCCCTGGTACGCAACTCTTCGTAAAGTATTCCGCTGCGGCACGTACGCTATTACATCCGTATGATCTGATCCACCCATTGCTTATCAAGAAAGCCAAAGGGTAGACCCAACCTGCGGCTGTGTTTATGCCCCCATGGCATGTGTTCTTTGCTAAAATATGAACGGAACGCGATTAAAGAGGGCACATAAAAATTAGATTCACTACAATTGAATACAAGTACATAACATATACATAAATTATTGGCCTTACTAGGATAAAATAAGAATGAAGAAGCACATCTTACCCTTATCTTCAACATACTATTTATTATAACGATTTATAGGCACCTATAATCATTTAAAATTACAGCCCCCACACACCTATGCTCTGAATCATACTGCTCCCAGTCTTTACATGTGGTCACCAAGCTTTAAAAATCAAGAAAGGTGTCAATTTTGATGTTTTGCATATTTTTCCTAAATTTAATTAGGTTCTTTACTCCTTTATTTACTTTTTTCGTAAATTTCTAAGTACAGGTTTTCTTCTTTTTGCTATCCGTTCTCACAATTTCATTCACGAAATTAGGATCATCAGTTATATTTGTTTCATACTTTAATCGAATGAAATGTTTCTTCAATTTAGGATATGTTAAATTTTACTTTCCTTTTTCTTGTATTTGATCATCATTATTTGAATTTTGTGACCTAATACTAGGCTATAATACAATGATCAAAATATCTTTGTTAAAATATAAAAGGATATAATCTATTAACAACTAGCAAATTTTACAATCTTTATAGTTTGAGAGCTGGCAGTAAAAATATCTACCTCATAAGTTACCAAAGGTTTGAATTGATATGTCTGTACTCCTTTAGGTTGTAATTTTAAAACTGTGCGTCTGCCGGGTGTGAGTGGTCGCTTTATTAGTTTAAAATGTAAACAAAAAAAATTAAAATAGCTTATATCTACCCAATTATTACCAGCATAAATGTTTTATGAAAATGGCCTAAGATCTTAACAAAATTGAAATCGAAGGCTTCTGCCGTTGAAAGTGATCGCTATTTCGAAGCAGACGAAGTCAATTATGTCAAAAAAACGCCATGAACTTCCTCAAGGGTTACCGCCGATATTTTTGTGTCCAAATATTACTCAATATATTACCAATCAAAGTTAAAAGAGAAAACTTTGGCAGACGGTCGCATTCAAATCGCAGACGGGTTTAAAGTTGAAAAGTTAAAGAAAAATATCTTGACTTTAATTGCAAACTTTAGCGTATAAAAAGTGAGATATTTGGATTAAAGATTTGCGAATTTTTTTTTAATTAAAGAATTAAATTTTTAAAATAAGCGTTTAACATAATCTCAAAAAACGCCGTCAACTTCCTCACAAGTTACCTTCAATTTTTTTGACAGAATATTATTATTATTGTTGTATAAGTAACGAAGACGTATAAAGAAAATTTCGGCAGATGATCACATTCTAAGAACAGACGGGCCTAAATTGGTTGTTATCAATATAATAAAACATCCTCGGGTGTAGAGCTCCTTAAGAAAAAAAAAATAAGTAAAAAACAAGCTATACCGAAATCTGAAAATAATAGGCCGTGACTCATCCCCAAATTTCTTTCTAAAAACCCACAAAAACCCCAATATGACGAGCGACAAGTTTAGGCGTGCATAGGGAATACGTTCGTAAATTAACAATGTTAAAAACAATTAATTTTTAAAATATGAGAGTGTATATTTACGCAAATTTTTTTGATAAAAAACTATGTGTCACTTACTGCCTACATTTTTCAGTTTCACCTTTAGTGATACTATATTTATTTAATTTCAACCACCCAATAATAACAAAAATACTACTTATTTTTTAAATAAAACCTAAGCATTTATATTTTTAGTAGGGTTTAGAATAAACCTTAGTATCTAGTTAATACCATCGCAGAAAAAAGTTGGTACAACAAAAAGAAAAAAAAACTCACAAACAAAATGTATGTAGCAAGCAATACGATTATAGATAAATAATATTATTATTAAGAAAATTAAAATGCAAAATGTCCAATGTGGCATCAAGCTCCCATCAATTTTTTTAGTTTTGTCTATTGGATTTTTTCCTTGGGACACAGTACCACCATGGTTCCTAAGAAACAAATCTAGCCTTGCTTCATTCACACTAATACCATTATGCCAGCACACACATTTTTCAATGCCTTCAATTTGCTTTTCCGATATATCCTGGGAATGGCCGAAAGAAGCAAAAATGTTGGCAATATTTACGTCTTTCTCGATAGTGGTAAAAAGCTTTATTTTACCTTTTCGATGATGGGGTATAATCACTGCCTGTTAAAGCGTGATAGGCAGGTAACGCTCTTGAGAAATGATGTCTCCTAAATTTCTGTATATACCGTTAACAGAAACGTATCTCAAAATATTTTTTGACGTAAGTCCAGTTTTTATCCAAATTTGCACTCCATTTGTAAATGTGTGCATATTTTCCACGGCTATTATTAATATATCGGTATCGGATGAACGCATCACAACATTTTTTGTATTTTCTGGTAGTTTGGCTGTATGAAATATAATCCTGGTATCAGCTTTGTTATGACTACAATATAAAAACTTATTTAGAGGTTTTATATTGTAGTCATATCGAAGCTGATACTAGGATTATATTACATATAGCTAAACTACCATAAAATACAAATGTTGATACGTGTATCCGATACCGATATATTAATAATAGCAGTGGTAAATATTCATAAATTAGCAAACGGAGTGCAAATTTGGATAGAAACTGGACTTCAGTCAAAAAATAATTTGAGATACGATTATGTTAACGATATATACAGAAATTTAGGAGACATCGTTTCTCAAGCTTTACCTGTCTATCACGCTTTAACAGGCAGTGATTATACGTCATCATTTGCTCGAAAAGGTACAATAAAGCCTTTTAACAGCATTGAGAAAGACGTAAATATTGCCAAAATTTTTCCTTCTTTTGGCCATTCCCAGGATATATCAGAAGAGCAAATTGAAGGCATTTGTGTGCTAGATGTATGGTAGGCATAATGGTAGTAGTGTGAGTGAAGCAAGACTAGATTTGTTTCTTAGGAACCATGATGATACTGTGGTGTCCCAAGAAAGAAATCCAATAGACAAAGTTAAAAAACTTTGATAGGAGCTTGATGCCACCTTGACGAAAGGTACTAATAAATAAAATAAAAAGGTTAATCAAGTTTGCGTTGCGTTTACTATGCAACAAAGCCTAATCCAAATTTTTTTTAATCTTGAAGAACATGGCTTGGTCTTAGTCGATGGAAGATACCAATTGGAATGATTTACTGGACCGCAAGCCCCTCCTACAATTGATGAGATTTGCAAAATCCCACCTCCGGACATATATGAAGATGAAATCCCAGCCACAGACATAGATGAAATATTTTACAATGCAAGTAGTGATGAAGATGAATAGTACATTAAAATTTGCATTTTAATTTTCTTAATAATAATATTATTTATCTATAATATTATTGCTTGCCACATAGATTTTGTTAGCGAGTTTTATTTTTGCTTCTTTTTGTTGTACAACTTTTTTCTGCGATGGTATTAACTTGATACTAAGGTTTATTCTAAACTCTACTAAAAAATATAAATGTTTAGGTTTTACTTAGAAAATAAGTAGTGTTTTTGTTATTATTGGGTGTTTGAAATTAAATAAATATAATATCACTAAAGTCGAAACTGAAAAATGTAGGCAGTAAGTGACAAGTTTTATATCAAATAAATGTGCGTAAATATACACTCTCATATTTTAAAAATTAATTGTTTTTAACATGCACGCCTAAACTTGTCGCTCGTCACATTGGGGTTTTTGTGGGTTTTTAGAAAGAAATTTGGGGATGAGTCACGGCCTATTATTTTCAGATTTCGGTATAGCTTGGTTTTCACTTATTTTTTTTTCTTAAGGAGCTCTACACCCGAGGACGTGTTAATGAAAAAATTATATTACGCTTACCTTATTATATTGATAGCAACCAATTTAGGCCCGTCTGTTCTTAGAATGTGACCGTTTGCCGAAATTTTCTTTCTACGTCTTCATTACTTACACAACACTAAAAATACTCTGTCAAAAAAATTGAAGGTAACTTGTGAGGAAGTTGACGGCGTTTTTTGATATCATGTTAAAAGCTTATTTTAAAAATTTAATTCTTTAATAAAAAAAAATTCGCAAATCTTTAATCCAAATAGGTCACTTTTTATACGCAAAAGTTTGCAATTAAAGTCAAGATATTTTCCTTTAACTTTTCAACTTTAAACCCGTCTGCGATTTGAATGCGACCGTCTGCCAAAGTTTTCTCTTTTAACTTTGATTAGTAATATATTGAGTAATATTTTGACGCAAAAATAACGGCGGTAATCCTTGAGGAAGTTCATGGCGTTTTTTTGACATAATTGACTTCGTCTGCTTCGAAATAGCGATCACTTCCAACGGCAGACGCCTTCGATTTCAATTTTGTTAAGATCTTAGGCCATTTTCATAAAATATTTATGCTGGTAATAATTGGGTAGATATAAGCTATTTTAATTTTTTTTCGTTTAAATTTTAAACTAATAAAGCGACCACTCACACCCGGCAGACGGACAGTTTTAAAATTACAACCTAAAGGAGTACAGACATGTCAATTCAAACCTTTGGTAACTTATGAGGTAGTTGTTTTTACTGCCAGCTCTCAAACTATTAGTTGATATTGTTGTATTACATAACTAAAAGTTAGTTAACGAATAAATATCCAGCAAACCTGTTGTTGGTCCGAGTATTTATGTTTAAAAATCAACTCAAGTTTCTGTCCATTAAATTTAAAAATATTAATATATTTTTGCATTTCAAAGTGTGATTATTTTCAGCATAATATAAACAAGCTAGTTTTCATGTAGTGACTTCTTTTATTATGCAAGTGTTCCACACTAAACGAATATTTTGATTTTCCTGGTTTATTGAACAATTCCTCTAGATAAATAGTGTAATTTTTTCGAAACATCAAATTGTCTTAGAGAATATATATTTTCATAATCAACTTTCGTATTCAACTAAGTTGTCATGTTGTTCATAAGACATTAGGTTCGTCACCGCTAGTTTTATTTTTTCATTAATAATGGTAATTATTGCTGAGTAATATTAATATAATTAAATACTTCGATCTACTAATTTCTTTCATTGTCTGCACTCTTTATACATGTAATCTCTTCTTCACGTTCCATCTCCGCGGCGGAGGTTGTCAATCATCATAGCGATTCTAACTGCTCTGAAAAGTTCGGTTGATGTGCATCCGTACCATTCTCGCAAGCTGCGCAGCCATGATATTCTTCTCCTTCCTACCCTTCTTTTGCCTTGCCATGTATAATCAATTGCAGCATGGTATATCTCTCTCCCCGTATAACGTGTCCCAGGGATTGCAGCTTTCTAGTTTTGATGGTTTCCACAATCTCCAGTTCGTTGTTCACTCTCCTCATGATTTTGTTGTTTGTTACGTGTTCCGTCCAATATATTATACACCCACATTTCAAAAGCCTCAAGTTTCTTTACAATTGCTGCGTTCAGGGTCCAGGCCTCAATTCCATAAAGCAAAGTCGAAAAGACATGACACCTTGCTATTCTGATTCTCAGATCCAACTTCAAATAGCTTGTACAGAGCACTCTTCTCAGTTTATTAAAGATTGTTCGTGCCTTTTCTATGCGTATTTTAATTTATTTAGAGTAGTCGTTGGTAAAGCTGATCATTGCGCCTAGATATCTGTAGTTGTCTACCTGTTCAAGACTCCTGTTGTTAATTGTTAATCTCATTACTGTTCTGATTTTTGTTATCTTCATAAATTTCCTTTTTTTTTTTGACGTTTATTGTAAGCCCATATTCCTGACTGCATTCAACTATTTTGTTCATTAGTCTCTGAAAATCCTCTAGACTGTCTGCTAATATAACTGTATCGTCCGCGTATCTGATGCTGTTAATTGGTGTTCCATTGACCTCAATACCAGCTATTTCTCCCTCAAGCGTTTTTTTTCAGGATCTCTTCAGAGTATGCGTTGAAAAGTAGTGGAGACAATATACATCCTTGTCTAACTTCTCTTCTAATTTCGATCTCTTCATTAAATATTCCGTTTCTGTTTAAACCCTTCACTAAATACTCTCCCTTTAGCCCGATATTGTGTATTAACGTACTCATTTTGTATTGTAGAAATTGGCTCATTAATCGCCCTATATACTCATACGAAATTAGCAAGATATTTTTTTCATGTAAAAAAAACTCACTTCTTAGATATGTCAACTCAGTATCAGGATCAGATTCCTTGGCTACAGCAACTACATAATAATCAGCATCTTCTAAATTATAAACTTCGCTTATAAACGGCACCAATTGGTAGTTCAGTCCCGCTGTGTAAACATCGCTAGCATCTAATACTGTAACATCAGCAGTACCTGAAAGTAAAATATAATTAAAACATTTAAAATATTAAATATAGCAATTCCCTACATTTCTATAAATGAAAAGAAGAGGATGCAGGCACTGATAATATCTAAAAAACTTCAAATGTCCTTCAGAAAGCCTAACATAAGCCTTATATATTAGTTCTAGAGTGTTGCAAGGATTTGCAAGAGCATAGCGAGACTCTGAGATAATGTGATTATTCTTGTGGAAACCCGTTACGTCAACAATTTTTTCGCGATGAAGAGGCATTTAACATATCTTTTCAATGTGTAAAACAGTCTTATTAATGATTTTCTATTTAAATATACAAATAAATAAATAATCGGGCTACAAACCTCCCCTAATGGCCTGCATGCAATGTATTTGGGAATGTCCTTTATAGCAATCTAATTCCGGTTTCAAAAGTTGGGCATTGAGAGCGGTCTGAAATGAACATAATATATTATAAAATATCTAGCATATGCAAAATATACAAACCAATTTTAAAGAAAATTAAGTGTAGTCTTAACAAAACTTATGAAATTATTAAGCAGGCAACGAATGACTACAGATCTAAAAGTATTACTGCGGATACAGAAATATCACCAGAGGAATTTAATATATTTTTCTCAAATATACCTAAAAAACAAATTATTTATTATTATTCCCAAGGCCAATACTGACCCCATCCAGTACCTAAGCAATCTTAATATTCATACTCTGAACTTTGTTTTTAAAGAAATGAGTTTTATAAACTCGGGGGCTATTATTAACTACAAAAATAAAAAAAGTTCTGATATGATCTACCAGTGCCACTAATAAAATCAATTGTAAACTTAATTATTGCTCCCCATAGGACATTAAGAAAAGCCCTGAAGCAAGCACTCATTACTCCAATCTACAAAAAGGGTGATAGTGATCTTGTCACAAATTATAGCCCAATTTCTTTGCTTCCAGTGATTTCAAAAATCTTTCAGCAAGCAATGACACAACAGATCATTGAATTCTTCGCAACGCAGGAACTGTTTACAGATAGGCAATATGGGTTTCGACAGGGGAAAAGCACCACTTTAGGGGTGCTTGACCTTCTTGATGATATCATGGATTGTTTTGAGGATCGCAAATACATGTCAGTGCTCTTCTGTGACATAAGCTACGTCTCACACGAGCTCTTACTGCAGAAGCCAAGGTCTTACAATTTTAGTGAGAGCAGTATCAGGCTGCTGCAGTCACACCTTGGTGAGCGCTCACAGTGAGTAATGGTGAGGGGGGTCATTTGCAGCACTTCCATTACAGATTGGAGTCCCACAACGATCCATACTGGGGCCAATTATTTTCTTAATTTTTATAAATGACACCACAATCCCAGATCAAGCCACACCAGATACGCAACATAGACCAACAACTCGCCTATATTCTTTGACCTTGTGCGCGAGAGTTATGTAGGGCCCGCACCAAAATTTTTATTCGATATTCAAAAATTTTGCCCGCACCAGCAGAAAAATTTTGGAAACAAATTGCGTATTATTTGTGAATTACTGGTATTGTAAAGACCTTATGTTTTTGCTTTTATTGCCATAAAATGTTGATGTAATTTTGTATAAACACGTTTCGAAAGTTGCAAAACGCCTGTTTAAGAAATATTTTAGAAATAAGTGTGCGATGCGATTATTATATTATGTAAGAACATAATTATTATAGAAAAGAAATTAGTGCAAGAAGTGCATGGGAAATATAAAATACGAAATAGCACATGCACACATTATAAGAAACATCTGAACATTAATTAAATATAACAGTCCTATATTTTGTGTAAGTAATTAAGATCTAAATATTAAACGATTTTTCTGACATTTTGACATAATATTCTTTACAATTATATAACTATTACAAATGAAAAAGAATTTTTATTTTCCTATTGGTCTGTACAGCTTTTTTTTTGAAGTGACTAAATCTATATTAGTAAATTTTAGGATATAAAATATTTTTAATCGAATAAACAATTTAATTACATATAAGAGCAGAACATTAGAACATGACTGAAAAAAACTAATTTGTTGCATTTCGATTAAATAGGTTTGCAAATTTCCATTCTTAATTGAAAATTCGTCAAATAACTGAATAAATAATTTTCTAATTTATAAATAAGGTATATAAATTCCTCATTCAAGTATTTTAAATTTCCAAAACCACCACATTCATTTTCATATGCCTTAAAATCAGGAAATAAATTAGTTTTATTCAAAGTGTCTATTTTTTTATAAAATTTTTTACAGGTGTCACAATTATGTATTTTAAGGGCGTTATTAATTAAATAGCCACAAACACAGCTAAACGCATTCGTTTTTGAAAAACTTTTTATTCAATTGTCATGAAGTATTATTTTTTGACACCCAGCTACAGGATTATTATAACTTTGAGAAAAACTGTTTATACCTAAGTTTCATGTCCTATACTTAAATCCAACAGTTCAAAAGATATAACGTCACTTTTATTACGATTTTTAAATTTTGCTGCCAGATTACCTATTATTTTACCTGTTTACCTGTGTATTATTTTAAGACAGTACCAACATTTTCACGACAGTTGTTTCAAACATTGTCAAATTATTTAATTTTATTATTTGCATTTAATACTTATTTTAAATTATGTCCCTTACTGAAAGAGATTACCCTTTTGATTATCAGAGGATTCGAAGATCGTCAACGATCATTTAATGAAACAAAACATCTTTTTAATGACACGTTTCCGGATCGCCCTCCTATTTCAAAATCTAACGTGATCAGGACCATTCAGAGATTTGAGCAAACTGGTACTTGCAAAGATCGTCAGCGCTCGGGAAGGCCAAGAACGGTTGCTAATGAAGAAAAAAGTTTGGAAATTGTGCAACATTTTGTAATCTGTCGTTACGAAAAGTGGCCTTTCAGTCAGATGTTGGTTTTGTATCGGTGAGGAATGTCCTCAAATGTAACAAGTTTCATCCCTATAAAATCACATTGGTGCAAGAGCTATTCGAAGAAGATTTTGATCGCCGAATGGAGTTTTGTGAAGTTATGATGGAAAAATGGGATCAAAATTCGAACTTCTTCAATAATATTATTTTTTCTGACGAATCAACTTTCATGCTTAACGGTACAGTTAACCGACATAATTGTCGATACTGGGCAGATGAGAATCCTCACTGGATGAGAGAAGCACATACCCAGTATCCTGAGAAGGTCAACATTTGGGCAGGTATAATTCAAAAACAAATAATAGGCCCGTTTTTTATTGAGGGAAATTTAAATTCAGAGCATTATTGCACATGTTACAAAATCAAATAATACCTGAAATAATAATTAGGAGAGGTCACAATTTACAATCAACATGGTTTCAGCAAGATGGAGCCCCTGCACATTTCGGTATAAACGTAAGGAGATTTTTAGATGCTACTTTTCCTAATAGGTGGATCGGCAGAAGAGGTGAAATTGAATGGCCAGCGAGGTCCCCAGACCTTACGCCGATGGATTATTTCCTATGGGGTCATTTGAAAAATAATGTGTTTGCAACAAAACAGGAAAATATTGATACACTTAAAGACAGGATCAGGACTGAATGTGAATTGATAACTCCAATTATGCTCCAAAATGTTATTAATAAATTTTATTACAACTGTTACTTTGTCGCGGTATCTTTTAATACCGTCGCGGCATCGCGCTCCATGCCAAAAGAACCGGTTACATTAGAACTGCCTTAATATCGCAAGAGGGTATGTGAAGCATGAGCCATGAGCGCCGTTCCATGTACGCGGTTAAGGTCACGAAAGTGACCGTGGGTTACGGTTTTCGTCCGTGTCGCCTTTCAGTATAGTGAAGCATCGCGCGATTTTTACCGTGAACGGAGAGCCGATTATTAGGCAAAAGATACTTGGCAGCTGTATTATTTCTGTCGCGGTAAAATTAATATGAATGGATTATTTTTTAATTAATACCGAATTTCACTGATATCAAATCACGTTTTATTGTATGGAATTTAAATTTTTTCTAGTAATAATAGGTGTAGGTAAATAAATTAACATATTATGATATGAAACATAGAACACATTTTATTATAAATAAAATTATTGTATGAAAAGTAAACCAAAATAATCTTACAAAAAAAATTCTATAAAACGTAAACAAAACAACACGTTCTCTTACCAAAAATAAATATTATTTTTGTCATACGCTCCCAAAAATAGCTATTTTACGGACTCATTACGGACTATTCCAAAATTCCTGAATATGTCTAAATGTCAAATTTCGAATGACATGACAAAATTGTCAAATAGTTGCTACGATATCAAATTCTAAGCTAACTTTGTCGTACAACATTATGATTTAAAAAATTATGGTAAATTTGCAAATTTAGACGTTCTGAAGAATTGCGAAAAGCTTATAAATAAAAATTAAATTTTGGGAGCGTATGACAAAAAATAGTGTTTGTCACACGTACCTAAATGAAGTTTTTCAGGACTCATCTGCTATTCCGGACTCGGCTAACGCCTCGTCCGGAAACAGTAATGATTCGTCCTGAATAACTCCATTTTAGGTACTTGTAACAAAAATAACTATTATAGAATCTTTAAGTTTGATATAAAAGGAACTAAATTTATATTTTAGGAACCTTATTATTTCTTTGATAATAAAATAAAATTCGCATAACAAACACACAGAATGAAAACCGATTAATATTCCTGGTTAGTGTTTTAAAATAATATCTGTTTAACTTTAGGGAACTTAACCTTCTCTCAGAAATAATAAGTCAGGATTTTTAAAACATTCTCTTACATGAAACGCATGTAGCAATTGGAACAATGCACCTCGATAATTGTACCTATTTATTATTAGAAACATAGACGGTAGGTACCCTTTTATCACGGAATAATTTGTTGCTCTTAATCGTTATTACCAAACCCTCCCTAAAAGAAATGTAACTAAAGTGAAATTTCATTATCACCCACAGCATACCGTTTAGCCAGGAAATCATTTAAAGCTGACCAAAATATACTGACAGTTATCAAGTCATCAATTTGCGCTAAACGCTAATAATATTTTATTTGTCACTCATTTGTAAAAGTATTATTTAAAATCAATTCTCGAAGAACGAAAATTAATTTTTACAGCTAGTCACGCTACTTACTTGCAAAATGTTTACACAATTTAGCAGTCAAATCAGTAGCTAGTAAAAATCAATTTTCATTGAGAAATTTGAATTTCTAAATCTTATATTTTTGACCGCCAGGAACGATAATAATAATATTCTAATATTTATTAACACAGCTTTGTAACAATAAAAACAACCAAGACCAAAAACACAAAACAAATGAAATTAATACTCATCAATTGAATAAAGCACCACCAGTCATGTTTCCACAATCCGTTATTTACATTTATTTTTTTCGTTCTAGTTCCAAACCCTCAAGATACCAAATACTTTAATAGCCGTTCCCAAAAATACCAGCGGCCAGCGGCGCGAAGGCGCCTAGCCTAGTAACCGAGGGTACGGAGGCTCACGGTGCCAGTTATAAAAGTCACAAGCGTAGGGTATTTTGTCGCGGTATCATTTGGAACGGTATCGTAGAGGAACGGTATTTTCCATCTCTAACTTGGGGCATTGTCAAGCTGTTCAGGGACGTCATTTCCAGCACTTAATTAAATAAGTTTGTTTCGTGACTATTGTGTTTGTTATGTCAATAAAAGTGACGTCATATCTTTTGAACTGTTGGATTTAAGTATAGGACATGAAACTCGAACTGGGGTTAAAAGTTTGCGTAGATTCAGAAAGTAAATTGAAAACAATACTATTTCATTTAAAAAAAGACAACAACGGTTTATTCCGCGTTTGTGATGCACCCCCGTATACTTAGCATATTTTTTTATAGGTAGATCTAACAAAGATCTACAACTTTCATCTGAAACATTTTTTGATCAGAGGCGGCCTTTTAGAAATATCGAGGGGGTCCGGGACTTTTTGAACACAGTGTATATTCTGCCATAATAACAGCCTTCATATCCTGATTTCACGACTATTTAGTTTATTGATATTTCGTTCAGCCATTTTTGGGACATTTAACTTTAAAATTTAATAATTCAATCGAAATTGGGAATAGATTTCCTTAAAAAGCAAAGTTCCGTTATTTTTTTTATCAATTAAGTTTATGCCCATGTATAAAAAAATTAACTCGTTTTTATGTTGTTTTTAGAAAATTGTAATAAAACATATTGTTCATTACACACCCAAAATCGATTTTTCCGTGCTTTCATTTCTTGAATGAATTTCCCACGGGCGCACGGAAAATCTTTATTTTCAGACTCGTAGTGAAATATACTATACTCTAAAAAATTATAAATGTTACTAATAAAACCAACACACCTTACAGCATCTCGAGGTAATTTAAATGATGATTTTTTATTCCCACTTCTAGTTGAACAATGTAAATAAAAGCACTTATAACCACGCATTTTCAAAACCACAAAATTACAAAAGTGTTAAAAAATGCTAGGTTTGAACGTTTAAATAATAATATAAGCTCTCGCACTTTAGATATCGCCGCCCAGCATAACGAATCTAAATGATTATATCCTCGGATGGCTGGCCATCCGTAGGGGGCGGAGATTAACATAAACACGTTTGCACGCATTAGATAGGCAGTTGCGCATCTGGTGTGGCTTATCTGGGACACAATGTAACAAAAATTCCAGATTTGTACTTTTTGCAGATGACACCACACTCACAGTTGCTGGAGAATCCCAAGGCGAAGCAGAGCAACTGACGCAGGCAAGGCTCACGGTGGAGAAGTGGTTTCTGTCTAACCGACTTGTATTGCATGCAACCTTCTTATGAATACATAGATACAAGGCTAACTTGGGAATATCATGTTGCTACTGTATGCTGAACTGAGGAGTAGTGTGTTTTTGCTGCGAAACCAGGTGGGGGGGTGTGTTTCACATGAAAAACTAAAAGTAGCATACCCTGCCCTATTCCACAGTAGTATGATAAATGGCATAATGGCATGGGGAGGGGGGCCTCGACACATGCTGCCAGGGTGTTTGGGCTACAGAGAAGAACACTGAGGATTATGGCTGGCCTTAGTTACAGGGAGGACTGCAGAGCTGCTTTTTCTACTATGGGCATTCTCACTTTTCCCTCAGAATATATCTTGCAAAATCTGCTCTATGTAAAACAGAATGAACATATATTTAACATTGGAATTTTCATGATTATGACACAAGACACAAGAATAATTTGACGACTGCTTACTACAGGCTGGGAAGGTGTCAAACTAAGTCGGAGTTCAAGGCTGTAAAATTGTTTAATAGGCTTCCTCAAGATATAAAAATTCTTTCCTTTAATCCATTTAAAAAAAAGTTAAACATATACTAACAACAAATGTTTTTTATAGTTTGGGTGATTTTCTTGAAACCATCGTTTTCGATTAGGCAGTTTCTTTAAACCAGTATTTTTTGGTTGGGTATATACTGGCTGCCGGGCGTCCTGTTCTTGTTCCTTAACATTTAAGTTTTAAAATAGATTGATCTAATACATATTAGTGTGCTAGTTTCAAATTTTAAATGATAGTTAAGTGTTAATCCCAAGACTATTATCTTATGGTAGTGTTCAGACAATGCTTTGCTTTATAATATTAGTATATGCTTTGTTTTGTACTAACTTTTCTTTTGACGTATGTAAATACTGCATGTATATTGATATTAAAGATGATTTGATTGGTAGGTAATATATACTCTCAAATTTTAAATGTATTGTATGATTCCTATGTACACTATGTAAATGTAAATAAAATCGTATATCTTAATTAAAAAGTATCGGTGAAAGTATGTATCCTTTGATGTACAATGCAACTCATCTACTCTGATCTTTGTAACATTCCCTTTGTAAATAATGAATACGAAAGTCATACCTTAGTACAATTAAACAATGGTAAACAAATCATTGTGCAATTCACACATAGAAATAGGTGTTTGTGTTTCTCTGGTTCAAAAAAAATAATTAATCCTCATTTTTAACCAGTAATAAGTAATCAGTCCATGCATTATGTATTTGAAAAAAAAATAAAAATATGCCTACCCTCATTTTAACGCATTTATTTTTTTCCTCATCCGACGTTACACATAAGGTCATTCTATTAACAGGACACTTTCGAACTTCCATTATAATATTATGAGATTCTCCTAGGAAAGCTTCATACGTTTGAAGATATTCTGGTACTGGCGCAATTCCTCTAGCAGAGTCCTGGATCGTTAGAAAACTCACAATAAATATTCAAGAAATATTGACAAATTAAAGGAATTGACGTTGATAATGGTGATAAAATTTTTATAGTTCTACTATATGCAAGTCAGCTTTACTTAGCGAGCTCTCTTTGGTTGCAGGTGCATGATCTGCGCATGGAACAAATTAATTAACACTATGAGCTAACTAAACTTTTGATGCATTTATTATAAGCCACGATAAACGAAAATTTTTCGACAAATATTCAAATGTCTATCAAATTTAACTGTTTTTTATCAGTGCTAAAAGTTGCTAATATAACTTATAGAAATATTTGAATATAACAGGTTTTAGTTTATTGCGTTTAACTTTCGAATTAAAAGAAATATAATTTATCAAAAATGAGATAACATTTCGATGTCACCACAAATCTAATTGAACTAATTTTTTAACATGAACTAAATTAGTTAGTTATATCTGAATCATTTTGTTAACTAAGTAATGATGGTAAAGTATAGAATAAAACGTACCTGAAACATTAAATTTCCATGTTCACCATATCGCGGCGAAGATTCAAATATATTGAAATATTCATAATAATTAAAATCTCTTGTATGGTTTCTATCATTTTCATTAATATCACTGTTATAATCTGGTCTGTAACTGAAAAATATATTTATAAACATTAAAATGTGCTCTCGCACATTTTTGTATAATAAAATTGAAGAAACTAACCAAGATAGTTTTATAGGGTTGGAAATGTTAATTTCCTATGATCAAGCTAATGTCAGTTAAGAATTACCATTATTCATGGTGATGATTATAATTTTATTAGCCCAAAATACCAAAAATCATACCATTTCACCCCGTATGACTATGTTACTGAATTAATTGAAAAACAAACTAACATATTTGATTAAAAAAAAATAAAATGTATAAATATTTAAATCAACTTGGAACACAATTAAGAAATCAAAGGAATTCTTTACAACAAAAATGTAAAAATTCAGGGTGAGAAGATATACTCTGCAATCTGAAGAAAGCCAATAAATACATGAACACTTAAAAATTAAATTAATTGAAATACCGTTTTAAATGCTTTAAAAAGAATCAAGGATATGAAAAATTTACTTAATGATAAAACAGTCAATAGAAAAGAAGTTCAAAGGTTAGAAGGAATATACAAAGTAAACTTAATAAACAAAAATTACACAGTGGAAACAAAAAATAAGCTTACCAGCAAATGTCTCAAGATTCGATGATCTCTAGCACAAATATTTTAAAATGGTTATACTAACTTACCCATCTTGTCCATAATTCTGCCTCTTAAACCTTTGTAAATTTGTATTTCTGTACTGATCATATTCAGGCTGACTTGTCCTTACGGCGTATTGATCATATTGAGATTTATCTTGATCATATTGGTCTTGGGCAGGGAGAATTCGGTTACCAAAATTATCAAATTCGGGTTCTCTCTGATTGACATCAAATTGCCTCGTGCCTTGCTTTGAATATCTAAATAATATTTTTTTCAAATACTATTACAGACAATAAATAATAATACAATGCATACTAACAAAACGTTAAAACTGATATGTCTATAGAAATCATGGTATTTAGGTCAAACGTGCTCTAAAAGGAGATACTACAAAAATAGTTTGGGTCAATTTGAAGCAACCTAATCCGAAAAACTTTAACGATTTCAGGTTTCATGAATTCCATATTATTTTTAAAATACTGTCAGGAAACAGACAAATAGTGTAATAGACAAAATGTAAAAATCGCATGTAATAGGTTCGGAGATTATTTAAAGAGATAGTCCATAGTTAGAAACTAGGCGATTGTGTCAAATATGCAAAAAGAGAGGCTAGAGCTCTCAGATAGCCCTAAATTATCACTTAAGAATAAGATTTCATTTATACATAAAATTAGATTCTTGATTTTATCGGTCTTTTGTTGATTAGGATATTCATAGCAAAGAGGAGCAAAAAGTGCCGTATACCTATCTTAAAGTAGCCGTTACCATTTTATTTTGATTCAAATTTCGTTACAATTAATATTTGTTGATTAGTTTATATTGGATATATCATTAGTCCTCGTTTTTAACTGAGATTTTTAGCCATATATGATATATTAGATAGCAAAAATCAAAATCAAGGAATAATGGTATGTTTCTTCATTATCCCACCTCTCAGCAAACTTTTGCAAAAATTGTTGATACTTTTCTCTTCTATCAAAAGATACTGCCGACGAAACGACAACGGCATCGGATGGTACCCTTCCCCAGTGACAATTTTGATACTCGAATAAAGGTTTTCTTGTTCCATCCTTACAAAATAGCTCAAACTGTTCCTGATGCACTCCATCTAAAACAACCCAAGTAAACTTCGGTAAAGATCCTGTGCATTCTTAGATGGTTGGTATTTTAATAGGTTTATAAATGACATCGGACATTCGGGACATTATTTATATGATAGAAAACAAAATAAAAATCGACAACCAAGAATATGGTGAAGTATTGCTCTTGCCGAAAAGAATAAGAAATGTACCTAACCAATTCAATTCAAGTCAATAAAGCTTTATTATCATAAATTTACAATTTAATTGACAAAGCAAAGTCTTATGCTAAGAGCTCGAAGATATAGGCAAAAGCAACTTATTTGAAAATTTTACAGTAAAGATACTTCTATTAAATAAAAGTTACTTAACTATATTACATGGTTTCAAAAGAATGTTAGTATATCCAAGTTGCGAAAGTCAACCCTAAACTATTAATAATTAGACAACAACTATAGACGTGTTAATACTAGATGAGTATAGAATAATTAAAAGAAAAAAACAAAAATAATAAAATTTTGTAATAAAACATTTACATGTCAGATGGGATGGGGTTAAAAAATAAACACATAAAAAGAGCAAACAAAATAAAAGGAACCGAAATATTCTAAAGTAACATTTGGTCTTGATAATGCTGAAAGTTCGCTTAAAACCGGTGATTCAAGTACTTGTCCACGGTATAGAAAGCGCACTCAGCCAATAGATCACGACATTTAACTCTAAACCTTTTTAAATTAGGTTCAAGTTTTATGTCTTGTGGCAAATTATTATAAAATTTAATCCCACTGTATATAAAGGAACGATGGACCATAGCAAAGTGTGGTATTGGAAGTCTGATATCGTTACCTTGACGAGTCAGATGAATGTCTGGATTGGGAGAGAACATCGACAAGTGTTTTTTTATGAAGCATACAGTCTCAAGAACATACAGACAAGGGAGCGTCAATATACTCTTTTGTATAAAAAGTGGTCTGCAACTGGTTCCCGGAGGGACTTAGCACAGAAAACGAAGTGCTCTCGTTTACATGGCAAAAATCTGCCGAAACAAACACTTTGTGCATGCACCCCAAAACGGTACGCCGTACGAAGGTGTCATTCCACCAGAGCAAAGTATGTAGATCTGGCTATTTGTCTGCCCAGCTCCAAGGAAGTGATTCGCACGCAGCATGGGCCAGACGCAAGTTTCCTTGTAAGTTGCGAAATGTGGCAATTAAACTTTAAGTTTGAATCAATACGGAGACCTAGAAACTTAACGCTAGAGGTACTATCCACTATATGGTGTCCAAAGGCAATCCCGTGAAGTGTAAGATTCTTAAACGTAACAATGTGGGTCTTGGAGATATTGAAACAAACCATTAGCATTACACCATGTCATCACCTTCGACAGGTCAGAATTAATTCGGAAGTTGAGCCTCCAAACATCAGTATCTCTCCACAAGATTGTGGTGTCATCTGCAAAAACAATGAAAGAGCCCATAATATCGAGTCGCATCAGATCGTTGATGTATAGCAGGAATAGGATGGGTCCCAAAACTGACGCCTGAGGCACTCCGCAAGTTATTGGTCTCGCACTAGATACATCCTCCCCAACAGAAACAGACTGAGTACGAACTCACAGGTAGGATTTGATCCACTTCAGTGCCACTCCCCCAAAGCCGCAGACAGAAAGCTTCCTCAGCAGTATTTCATGACTTACGCAGTCGAATGCTTCCGACAAGTCACAAAACACTGCCGCAGACGCCTCACCCCTGTTCAGACCGGCCAACAGTTCCTTCAGGAAAAAGAAAATTGCATCCAAAGTATCTTTTTTAGATTGAAATCCAAATTGTTTAATGTAGTGTGATTGGCCTCTAAGAAATTGACCATCCGATTTTTAACAAGCTGTTCTATTACTTTAGAGAGGGTAGACAAGAGTGAAACTGGATGAAAGTTAGAAGGATCACTAAAGTCGCCTCCCTTGTGAATGGGAATTATCCTTGCAGACTTCAAACAGTCTGGAAAATAGCCTGATTCAAAAGAGGAATTAGTAGATTTAGCAAAGGCCACGAATGCTTCATGAGGAAGTTCCTGGAGAATCCGCAAAGACCTCGCAGTCATCAAAAACAAATCCTCCTCACCCGAGGAGGATTTGTTTTTGATGACAGATAGAATGCTTTTTATCTCCTGTGGGTCTGTTGGAGATAGAAAGAAAGAGTTCGACACACGCAAATTGGACAGATATGACAAAGGATCGACGGGCGTGTTAATATATTTGGTAAGATTTGAGGCAACAGAGGAGTAGAACTCATTTAAATCATTTGGATGCAGTTTAGATTCTTGATATTTCTGTCTTAAGCGACCAGCGAGCTCATTCACGATCCTCCAAGTTTCACGGTGTTTACTTTTTGCGTTATTCAATCTGGAGGAGTAAACTAATTTTTTTGACCTTTTAAGACACTTTTGTAAATTTTGCGGTATGCATAATAAAGTTGCGCCAGGAATAGTTGAGAGGCAAAGTGTTTTCGAAGAGTAATAAGACACCGCAAGTTCTCTGCAGAGACACGTATACCATTTGTAATCCACCGGTTCTTAGTTTTGGGTTTGATAGTACGAAAAGGGAAAGACATATTAAACGCTTTACATATTTTTGCCATTTTGCTGCTAATCAATGGAGTGGGAAGTGTGTTTGAAAGAGTCAAAATTATGACGACTCATGATTTTCTTACGTACTCGTTTCATTTTTAGTTTAGTTGATTCTAAATGAAGTTGCGCCATAACGGCATGGTGGTATGAAAGAGCAGCATCGATAACTCTACAATCCACCTCCTCCTGTAAGTTTGAGCAGATATAGTCGATGGTCATTGATGAATTAGCTGTTACACGGGTGGATTCGGTGACATGCATTAACATGTTGTAGGAGCTTAGCATATTAGAAAGCACGCACGTAACTCTTCTGTCCCTACGTTTAAATCGCCTGCTAAAATTAGTCACGATTTCGTAGAGAATCTGGATAATAGTTCCAATCTAACTAAAAAATTTTCTACACATGTATTCGGACAGCGATACAAGCATACAATATATAGGTTGTTCTTTTGTGAAAATACAACAGAAAACTCAAATTCTCTCTCAACCAACAACCCATCTAGTTTATCCAGGGCCTTAAAATTTAGGCCGCCCAATAAGTTTTCGTTAATGAGGGTAATTGTACCTCTATTTCTGTAATTTTTACAACAGAATTTTGGTACAACAAAAGGCATCATCAAGCCCTTGTTCAGTCAATATCAGAATCTTTGAAAATTTTAGTGTATCTAAGAAAACCTCAAGATTGTCAATTTTATTCCTAGCAGATTGAATGTTTAGCAGCATTAAAGTAATGCTCAAGTCATATTTCCTTAAACTAAAAAAGGACCATTGTCACGAATATTATCAGGGAAAGAATTTATGGTTAAGTCAGTTAAGTCAACAGTAGAGAAGTCAGTTAAGTCAACAGTATCATGTATTAAATTTATGCTCTCCGTACAATTAATGCAAGCTAATGAAAAATTATGTTTCATTCTACAACTAGACTTGACAAAGAACGACAAATTTTTACAGAGTGATTTCTTTGATAACCTATATCTACCATTTGCAATATTATTATCTAAAATTCTAATGGATGTGCTCCTATACTTAATCGTCTGGTCGCAGAATGACACATATCTAAAATATTCATGGCAGGTTCGTTGTTAAATATGTCAATGAGAAAAACACATTTGTGTACTTTCCGATCGAAAATAGTTTTTTAAAGTGACGATTATTAATAATAGAAGACAAATTTAAACAGATAATGACACTGTCGTTAGAGTTGAAGTTAGTAGTTAGCTCCGAAATACGATTTGCCATTTGTGGTATAGAAATCCCTGGTTGACATACTCCATAAGTTTATTACTTCTTATTGTCCAAGTGGTTTAATAGCTGCAGAACCATACCTTGGGCACTTTTGTCTCCCAACACCAGTACGTTGATCTTCTCTGTACTGACGGGAACTGATTTCGACGACGAGTGAACCATGGACTGATTTAAGGGGAGCATTGTGTCTTGCTCTTGAGGAGAATCTGCGACAGACAGCTCATCATATAAAGAGCATGTGGCTAGAGCGTTGTTTTGAGGCTCTCCAACTCGTTTGACAAGAACTTATTTTCGTGATCGAGGGTCTCGATACTGGTGAGCATTTAAAATTTTAAGTTCTGCCAGTCTCCGACGTTTTCTGTGGCATGCTTCTATTTGCCTCATATTTTTCCTCGATATTGCGTAACTCGGATAAGCTTGCCTCAACCTCCTGTAACTAGTTGGAGGTTTGAGAGGCAATATCTTGGGAGAAGGTACCTTGGAAGTATGTTTGTGTGTCTACCGAAGCTTGGCCTTTCGGTGTGTTATGGTTGACTTTTTTGATGCTAAAATCAGGCAACTGCTTCTTTAGAAGGTTATTCTCATTGACTAACTCGCATTCCAACGATTGCTCCTCCTCAAGAAAAGTTTGATTATCTTTCCTAAGTTTGTCTATGTGGTTGGTTTTGTTACCGAGTTCCTCTCTTAGCTTTCTCAGTCTCGCTAAAACCTGAGATTACATCTGGATCAGATGTATTCGAATGCTCCAAGCAGTCTACAGAGCACAAGATTAAATTGTCTTGAATAAATTTAACTCCACTACGCCTTTGAATGCAGATTTAATGGTATATACCATAACATTGTCCACAAACACAATTGTTTTGAGCCTTAATTTTGCAGGACTTGAAAGCTAATGCCATTTTTCGATATTTAGGCTTCTTTAAAATCCGACTCTTAACTCTTAAGTGTGACACGTAAACGTTGGTGCAACGGGCCAGAAACAATATAATAACAAACCGTTAGTAAAAACCCAAAACAAACAAACATGAATGAAGATTAATGTTCCACAAAAAAGTTCAATTTTATTTGAATTCAATAAACGTAGATAAGAGAACCGAGCGAGTCACTTATAAATTTTTACCAACAGTAGAATTAAAAAAAAAACTGTATTAATGCTAAATAGCTATTCTTTTACTCTCGGTTTTACTAGTCTCTACCTCTTCAAATTTTTAGAACAGATACACAAGACACTAATTAACAACTGGTACAAATTTGGGCTTTTATGGTTTACTTTATCACACAAAAAATTGACTTTAAACAAGAGTACATAAAAATGTGCGCGACAGTGTTTTGCGTTGCTGATTGTAACGTGTTATTCCGATTATAGATCAGTTTACGAACTAGTGGAATACTGATCCGATCGATCCGATTAATCGGATCGCAGTTTGCGAAAACCCTTAATATAAGTAAAAATAAGAATGGTGTACTGTAAGTACACCTGTACAAAACCATATAGTGCGAAAAGTTTAATTGGAATAATCCAGTAAGTAAGTGCAGAAAATTTTATTTTTCCATCAGTTTCTTCAAATAAGCATGTGGTAAACTACGCAAGATCCTGCAGTCTTAGCCCTAAGTGTTAAGAAAGGAGAACCAAGTGACAAATTATATATGAATAAATAAGTAGGTGTAGGGACTCCCTTTCTGCAGATCTTTAGCCTTTGAGAATGACTACTCTATCATATTGAAAGGCCAAAGATATGTAAAAAAGAGCCACTTATCTATATTTGTAACTGTTGGCTCTCCTTTAATTGCATGACATTTTTCTCAATCTTAGAGTACCGCTATAAATAATTCGATTTCATTTCGTCTATTTTGGTGTGTTTATTGGAATTTCCTTTCCAGTGGCAATCAAAACGATTATTATTTAAATACCCTAATGTACAACCATCATTTTTTGAAAGCACTCTTAACCTGGTGCAAGATCGCTTCATCAAAATAGTCTCCGAAGTTTTGGAGACCTGGTGAAGTGAACTTGCACCAGGTAATTAAGTCAAAAAAAAACTTACTATATTCGCTGGCTTTTAGTAACTCTGGAACAGTTGTATGCTTTAGGAAAGCAACTTCTCCCGTTTCCAACAGACACCTACGACATCAATTAACTCTAAATAATAGTTTCTAAGGCAAAAATACAAGTAAAATTTATGTTAAAATACACATGCAAAAGAATAAATATGCGGATAAAACTTCTTTCATCGATCTAATCAAAACTTACCTAAAAGCTCCATCATAACCAGCATAAGGATCCGCATCTGTACACCACCTTCCAGGGATTGCCCCTGTACACAATTGACATAGCTTATCAGAATTGTCCCCAATAGGATTATATTTATCTGTTAGGCAATTTACTGCACATGATGGTCCAAAAAAATTGCTGGCGGTTTTCACATGGTTATTACAATCAATCAGGTCCATAACGCCTTCTTTCATTAGCTAAGGAGAAACATAAAAATTATTTTTTTTTAACAGAGAGGAATTGTCGAACCGCTCGAGATATCACCTTAAAATTTAGGATATTTTAATTACAATTACCAGATTCTAAACAGAAGAAATAGCTCAAAGTTCCGGAATCAAGAATCAGTGCAATATTAGAACTATTTTTTAATTATGTTTTTCTTTTATATTACTTTGGATGCATGAAAACTTTAACTCACATGAACTAATAAGCATTTAACGTTTGATAAAACTCATTTGAGAGACTTCCACTGTCATTAACTTTAGACGACGTTTCATTAAACTCATCTATCTTTGGTTTAAAAATCGTGTAAATACGTGCTCATTACCATAAATCGATCTCAAATTTCGCCTAGTTAGAAGTTAAAAAAATATTTTTTGGATTGTTTTAAAAACATGAGCTCAGAATTCGCAAGATAAATATGATTTAATCAAGATATGCCGTTGTTTACTAACTCTATACCAATATTGGTATGCGTAGCTCAAGTTAGCGCAGAACTTTATTAGCATAATACTAATCTTTATCTTCCTTGTCGTTATTATAGTTTTTTCTTATTTTTCAGAGGATCCCGGAGTATATATTATTAAGATTCATGCTTTACGAAACCTGTATTAAGCTGCACCATTATTTTCTTGCAACTCTCTTATTTAAATATTTAGAGCATGAAACACTCAAATGATAAGGCTATTACTTACTGTACTTATTGGTAACATCCACCCTGCATATGTTTCGACACCCGCAAAACATGCTCTTTTCCCCTTTAAATCGCGTAATGAAATAACATCACTTAAGCCTCCGGCTTTAATTACAGCTACAGCATAATAATAGTTGAATCCTCCTAAAAATACGATGATATTATTGGGTTGAAACAGTTTTGGTAAGCTCTAATCCATATGAGACTTAGCCTGACAACCCTAATTACAGTCACATATTAGAATAACAGTTTGGTATAAAAATTCAAACACATTGCTTTATTACACGTTCCAGAAGTCAAAATATTTTCTTGTTAGTACATTGAAATGCAGATGAAATTTTAGCTTGTTTGGACAGAATTATATCAATTACGTGAACGATGACGTTGCAATGTCGTCCACGCCATCTTAAGAGTTGTAGCAAACAAAAGACTAAATCTAAATAACATGGAAAAACTCTTAAATGGTTTTTTTTTTGTATCATACTACAATAATTATCGTAGGGTATATAGAAGAACTATTAGAGCTGCTAAAGTTCTCTACTATGGTGAGAGACTTGATACTGCAGGTAGCAGACCAAGGGAAGCATGGAGGATCGTAAATGACCTGCGTGCGGGGTGCAGTCCTTTGCAGGCCTCCAATGACATCTCTGTGGACCGATTGAATTCCTTTTACTGCTCAATCGCTTCCTCACTTTCAAAAAATATAAATAATCCAGGAAGCCCACTGCATTATCTGGGAAAAGTTTCGGTCTGTGACTCGTTTTATTTGACTCCGACTGACATTTTTGAACTAAAAGAAATATTTGGGGAAATAAAAAAAAAATGCATCAGGTTGGGACGAGATTTCACTTGCTCTTCCGGATGAAGCTCTTGTGGCCATGGCAGCTTCTATAAATGACTCGTTTTGTAAAGGAACATTTCCATCTTGCCTTAAGAGGGCTCAGGTTTTGCCTCTTTTTAAGGGTGGGGATCATGGAGACCCTTCGAGTTACAGACCCATATCCCTACTCCCGACACTTTCGAAGATTGTGGAGAAGCTAGTGAAAAGAAGGGCCTTGGCGTTTTTGCAGAAGCATTCCATTCTGAGGTCGGAGCAGTTTGGATTTCGGCACTCTAGGAGTACTAATGATGCCATTTTTTCCTTTTTGGAAAAATTATATCTCCAGCTGAACGGGGGTGAAGCGGCTGCGGCAGTGTTCTGTGATTTGTCAAAAGCGTTCGATTGCGTGAGTCACAGAATACTGTTGCAGAAGCTTGAAGTTTATGGTTTCAGGGGCGTTGCCTTGGACTGGTTCAGGTCCTACTTGTCGGATCGCTCTCAGACAGTGGTGTTGAGGGATCGGGTGTCGGCGCCTATGGTGACGACGGCCGGTGTCCCTCAGGGATCGGTTTTGGGGCCGCTGTTGTTCCTGATATATATCAACGATCTCCCCTCTATTGACATTGATGGCTTTTTTACGATTTTCGCGGATGACACGACTATCCTCTGGCACCACCGGGATGTCGAGTTACTGGGGGAAGTTATTAATAATGATCTGGCAAGGATTGGAAGGTGGTGTGATTCCAACCTTCAGGTTTTTAATGCTTCAAAAACCAACGTTGTCAGCTTTAAGTGTGATGATGTTGATGTTTCAATTGATAACATGAGTGTAGGTTGTGCGGATGTTGTGAGTTTTCTGGGGATATATATAGATGGAGCCCTGAAGTTTGCTACGCATGTTTCCAACATTTCTGCGAGACTTGCGTCTGGGTGCTATGCAATAAGAATAATATCTAGCGAATTGAATACAGAGGTAGCTAGAAATGCTTATTTCGCGCTTATTGAAAGTCATCTTCGATACGGGATATGCTTTTGGGGATCTTGTTCTCAATATCTTTTTAACTCGCTGTTTATTTTGCAAAAGAGAGCCCTAAGATATCTTTGTCGGGCTGCACCCAGAGATTCCTGTAGGCCTCTGTTTCTTGCCCAGGGAATTCTCACCCTACCCAGTATTTTATATTGGAGACTGTGTGTCTGATGTATAAGAAACATGCAGCGGATATTGACAGGTCTTCTTGCCACAATACAAGAAGCGCGCGCACTATTGGCTTGCCCATTCCTTCTTCTGGTCTTATCCAGAATTCGCTGTTTTATAAGAGCAAAAAAATATTCAATAAACTTCCACAGAGACTTCGGAATGTCTCAAACTTAATGATATTTCGAAGAGATGTTAAAAGACTTTTGGTCGAGAAGGCCTATTATTCAGTCGACGAGTTTATGAGGAGTCATTTGGAGTAGTCCATGCATGGATGTTTTATTTTATAAGTGTAGGTTTATTATTTACCACTAATTTTGTTTTTTATGTGATTTAGATTAATGGATTTTAACTGTTGACATATTGTGAATTGATTGTAATTGTATTTTGTTATATTTAAATGTATTCATGTCATGTACTGCTTTGTCAATGAGAAATTATTTCTTCTGATAATAAAGCTCTATTGCTCTATATCAATGACCACTTGAATATCATATTCTTGCATTATAAGCTCTTCATAGGATGTTATGCTATAAGGGTTGTTAGTTTGAATTACCTGTAATGCTTTGACTTCTAATTGTATTTTGTTATATTTATTTTATATATTAATTTTTACCATTTTAATCTTTTTTTGTATATCAGAATTTAAAAATTACAGTTACGTGCTACATATATGAATTAGTGCTAAGTTTTCTTTTTAAACAGCATTGTCAATGAGAGAAAATCTTCTGACAATAAAGCATATTTGATTTGATTTGATATCCAGTGGAGATCAGCAGATGTCAGCAGCAGAGCATACCAAAAGACCACGAATCCATCCTTATAGATGAACTATTTAACACCTATAGATATTGCATGGCTGAATAACATCGATTTTATAAGGGACGTTTCACGGGCCCTCGACAATTTGCTGTCTACCAAAAATTTTCCGTTACCTCTGTGGAAATGGACGTAATTTACACGCATTTTCTAAAGAATTTTACAGTGCATATCGGTCAATATTGAGCCTGTTTCATTGATGTGGCAATGACTAATGTTTCGGACGTTCAATATGACCTCAATGTTCCATACGAATAATATACAAATTGCAATTTAATTGAACTTCTAATAAAATACTGAAAATCATACTGCTAGTTTCCTGTGGGAAGTGTAGTAAGTTCTTAATATTCTCACACCATTCTGAAAACTGTTAGTTCAAATCCACTTGGAGTCGTATTTTTCTTAATTCTGATTATGTTTAAATACTAATAAATTCATATTTAAACCTAGAATTAGAATAGGATCTCCCATTTAAAAACACTGGAATTAAAAAAGGTGCCTTATACAATTAACAACAAATTCGGAAAAGTATGACTAATTATAGCTCTCAAAACGGAGAATTTGTAATGGCAGTTTATTTATCTAAATTTTTACCTACCTTCTAAGACTTCTTGAGCAATTGGCACCAAGCTATGATATCTGCCACCAACATATATTTCTCCAGCATCCAATGTAGTCATGGTAGCTTCTTCTTCATCTAATAATTCCATGCATTCATCTAAAAATATTGAACCATTTATTCTAAATTCTAAAATAAGTTTATTAGCCTAATAATGTATTATGTATTTATTTATTTAGATGTTAAATGCTCATTGCAGATTGATAAACTAAATAAGCATTATTGCGCAAGTAAAATATAAATATAACAAATGCCTATAACAAATACAGGAACATTGCAGAGGGACAAGCTGAACATCACAATTATGTAATTCTATTAAGAACAAGAAGTAAATGAAGAAATTCTGAATACAGGACTCACACACCATGGACCTATTTGTCCCATATTAGAATGATGTTTAACTTTTCATTTTATTGGTGCAGATGGCCTGAGACAAGAACTAGTCACCAGAAAACGTCGCTAATTTGACGAAATCGATAATAATTTTCAAAATGTGTGCTTATGTATAACAATTGTAAAACTGCATAGGCTTTGTGATCCTCACTGCCCAACATTATTTTCGATGTAACCCATCGAATAATCGATGTTTCCTTTGAAGATCACATTTTGAAGTTGAGCGGGAGGCTTTCGTCTGGATGTTTTACAATAAGAAAGACGCGTCTGGAACTTGGTCCAGTGATGGCGCGGACAGTCTATTTTGCCCTTTTTGAATCACACCTCAGATATCTGTTGAATATTTTGTTCATTCTTGAGAAGAAAGCTGTCCGCTTCATCGCAAATGTGGACCAGAGAGAATCTTGCCGACCTCACTTTTTGTCTCAAAGAATTCTTACTCTTATCTCTTTATTTATTCTTGAAACAGCATCACTCATATACAAGAATCGTCACAGCATTTGGGGTCCTGCCCCTCAGCATGTCACGCGGCGGGCTCTCGACTTGCCCTTGCCAATACCAACAAGAACATTAACGAAAAATTTTTCGATTTATGAAGGCAGAAAAATTTTTAATCACATGCCGATTCAGATTTGGACCGTCAGTAATTTAAAATGTTTCAGGCGGTCCCTTAAGGCATTGCTTGTTGGGAAAGCGTACTACAACTTGACTGAGTATTATGCTGACTCACTCTCTTAAAAATGCCTGCTGTTTTGCTTTATGTTTATTTATTTACACAATGTGATATGTATTGTATGTAAGCTATTAAATTTTATTTGTTCTCCTGTCTCTGCTTTAAATTTTAGATTCTAGTGGTTCTCTTGAATGTTGTGTTGTATTTATATTACCAACATACTATTTATTTTATGTGGGTGAGAGATCATTTTAGCAATGAAGTTTATTCCTAGGCAATAAAGTACTTTTTGACTTTTACTTTATTTTCCGTCAAAATTAAACTAAAAACACTCATAAAATCCCTAATATTGTATTTAATGTTATATTTTACTCTTATACTTTAAATGATTTGATTTTTTAGATATTTATTACCTGCACTTTAATGATATTAATAAGGATACAGATTACAAATTTTTCATTAAGATACAAGTTTATATAGAAAAGAAATTCAACACCATAGAAATTTACTTAATACATTTGAAAATTACAGTAGTTATTTTATATTGATCATAGGAAAAACAGTTTAAGGAACTCACATTTAATGACAATTACGACAGTACCACTCATTATGACACTGGTCGATGGCTCGTGTCGTAATTCTCATACTCGTGTCTTAATAGCTATCATTAAATACTCACCCATAATTTACTTTACTTTACTAATTTTACTTCTTGTCAATTTTTTTCAGAACTATGAAAAACCTACATGCATGGTTTTCTTACCTTTAGTCGACGCCTGCTTACATTCAATTTTAATTGTTTCATAGCCAACTTTAATCTGATCTCTTTCATTTGCTTGCAACAAGCCTTCACATTTCCTAGTTTCATTTATATTTATTGTACACCAAATTATTTTGAGCTCTTCTGGGTTATCTCTGTCCTCAAACTGCTTTATTTTCCAGTAATTTTGTGCTGAGAATAAAATAAGTGATTAATCATATATACAGTGATCAGCAATATTTCTGAGTTACAATACAATTTAAGAAGTATTCAAACTGAAATTTTTATTGCTGCTATTCAAAATATTGTATTTTAATGTCATGAATAAAATAAGAAATATAAACTAAAAAGTTTATAATAGCTAAAAATTATTTAACCATCTACCAACCGTTAACGAGAGTATAATTATTTGTTTATAGTTCTTTCATATTCTATTTTATTCTATATACGGTCTTTTAATTATTACATTATATACCAATTATTTTATTTGTATGACATTATTTTCCTTACAGTTGTTTCATATGATTTGTTTGCTGAGCGATACTTGTTGTCTTGTTTTTATATATCTTTTATACGGTTTTAACGCGTTCTTTTATGTGCTGCACCTTTTATCAGCGTACTTTCCGGTAAAGTAATCGTCGCCTTTGTACTTATCGTTAAAATAGTGTTTCCTCTTTATATTCCCTTTTAGAAATAATATGCTTTTCTATGAGAACATTTATGTACATTTATTTTTTATTTGATTTGAATATAAAATCATTAAAAAAGTTTAAAACTTTAGATATCCAATCATTTTAAAACTTGCTGTGAAGACAAAGTAAAAAAAATCAATGCAACTGTAATAGATTTGATAAATAAAATTCCAATGATGTGGGGATTAATGGATAAGATCATTTTTACAGGGTCAGACCTAGGCTAAGCATGTGACAAGAACAAACGACACCTTAACTTCACATATGATACGAGTTTGGTGCAATCACAAAGGTGCTCCCCAGATTTCTCTGCTGTAACCCCTTTTATTTCTTGTATTCTGAAATTATTTGGATACACTTGTGGAAGCCCCCACTCGAATATTATATGTAACTTGCAGATGCGATAACACCTTGCCATTGGGTGACTGTAATATAAATGTTAGATATAATACGTTACCAACCATACAAAAACTAACCACAACTAGCCCAACACATGACAAAGCAAGTACATTTATTTATATTACAGTTGCGCTATAACGAGGTGCGATCGCGTCTGCAAGTTACTTATATGCCTCCCAACGTACCCGTGGTGCAATTTGCAATGAGCAAATTCTACCGCAAATGAAATGCAAAAATGATGTGATATAGATCTATTTTTCCTTAACAATATTAAAACTAAATTCAGCATAAGGAAGTGCAACAGGTTCATGATATTACTTAGTTATGAACAAGAATGTAAACTAGAATGATCACGGTGAAGCAACCATGTAAAAAGCTACCATCAGCAAGGTATACTTATGCAGTTTAATCTGAGGGACAGAATGAGCAAACATTCTCTTTTAATATTTTGGTATGTGTATATCCACTCAAATAAACCCTTTGGTACCTTATTTTGGGGCTCCAGTACCCAGACTGCATCTCACATTTTTGTCATGCAGAAAATTAATTCACTTTTCACACTAAAACCCTTTAGCCCCTTAAGAAGGCTTTTTCTCATATGTTGCAGTCAAATGACTGGGTACCACAAGATCACTTCCATATCTTGTTAATCTAGCACCCATTCTTACAAATGTGACTGTTATAATTACAGCTATTTTTTTTCTTGAGCACAAAGCAGCATACCCTTAAAGGATTCAGCGAAGCACTAGATATCTATTATATTAACCTAACAAACATTTAAAAATTTATTTTCGACCTTTTTCGGATAGTGCCCCCCCTCCCTAGCTCACAAGCTGGTGAGGCCCTTTTCTTGACCATATCTGTGTTTATTGTTAGTTGTTGGTAATCAGGACTGTCCTTGTATATCTTTAACTGGTAATTTTTGTTAAACCGTTTTATTTTTCAACTGTTATTCTGTACCCTTATTTGCTCTTTGTTCTTTTACTTGAATATTTAAATAAGACTGTCCTGATAACTGACTGCACTTTATTTTACTTTAACATTAAGTACTAATTTGGTCTTATTCTTATTTTGTATATATTTTTGTCTACTTATTTTTGTGATTGACTCAATGTACCACAATGGCATTAAATATATTTGCATTTGTAAAGCATTCAAAAGTACTTTCCAAGAAACACAAGTTTTTAATAAATTACGTATGATAATTTCGTAATTTGACTGTAATTCCTTATGTACCACCTGGGCTTTGCTCTGTAAAGGTACTGTTCTATCTGTCTTTAAAACTTTTATTATGCTAACATTCAATCTAACTTGTCTTAAGGGCTGTTGGCCTGGGGTAACTCTTTCAATATAAATAAAGTTCTTATAAGCCAAAAATAATTATAAGGACTATTCAAATTCAAATATTTATTCAGGTATTTAATACAGCATATCTTTCCTACGCCACAACACTGGAAAAAAAACAATATGTGCCAGCTCACAATCCTACATCAAACCTTACATTATACATCCAAAATATTTAGAAATAGAGTCAAGACTTATTATAAAAAACATATAAGACTATTTCACACTTAAAAACATAGAAGTGCAAATACTTAAAATGCTCTCAGACATCCAGAAATTCACTGATGCTGTAGAGTAGAAGGTCTTTTCAACCAAATATCTCTTAACAGTGGCGGAGAACAATTTTGTAGGCATACCTTTAATATTCAATGGAAGTTTATTGTAAAAAAGTGGACAATAATAGTTTATAGACAATCTCGTCCTTTCAAGTCTGTAAAAACCAACTCGAATATTTCCCCCTTGTCTAGTGAGGTAGTTGTGGTAAGAGGCATTTGTGTTGTAATAATGAGGGTGCTTGTGACAGTATAATACACATTCATATATATCTACATGGTATTGTTAGTATCCCTAGACTTGTATCCCACTCTCTAGCATCGTGCCTGTAACCTATACCCGCAACAATGCGTACGACCCTTCTCTGTAACGCAAAAATCCTTTTTGGCATGGGCTGAGTAACCCCATGCCGAACGGAATAGATAGCCACCGACTGGAAGATTGCGTGGAACGTCTGAAGGAGTGACGCCCTGGGAAGTATTCTAGCTAGATTCCTTAATAAATATACCGATTTAGTCAGTTGGCCAGCTACATACTCAGCATGCTTTTCAAATTTTAAGCCAGCAATGAGGTACATCCCCAGAAATTTCACTTCATCTGAGTTCCGGCCCTCAATTTCACAGAGACCGAAGGTCATAGTGACTGTTTTTGCCTCGTTCAGTGAAGTTTATTTGCCACAAACCATTTTCTCAGATCATTCATTCCCTCAGTAATCTCTTCATTCAGCTGAGCCTGTAAATGTTTTCATCTCTGACTATAAGAGGCATGCCATCTGCAAAAAGTAAGATTTTCCTGTTTGGGGAGGGCTTGTTTATATCATTGATATATATATATTAAAAAGAGCAGTGGCCCCAATATTGAGCCCTGTGACACTCCATGTTCAACAATTGCCCAGTCTTTCCATTGTATACAGTCTTTTGTTGCCTATTTCTAAGGTAACTTTCAAGCAAGCACACACTCCCTGCATCCGCACCATATTATTTAAGCTTATTGATCAGTACACTATGAGAAACAATCAAAGGCCTTTGAGAGATCACAGAAGGCAGCACAGGAATACTGCCCCTCTTCAAAAGCATGCGCAATGAATCCTAGCAAGTCCAGCACAGCAAAAGTAGTGGAGTTTTTGGCCCTGAAGTCAAACTGGCTTTCAGTGAAGAGTTCTGTCCTTTGAAAATAGTTGTACAGCTGTTCTTTCAATAAATATTCATAGATTTTAGACAAAACAGGAATCAATGACATAGGGCGGTAATTTTTGGGGTCATTTTATCTCCTTTTTTTGTGGATTGGAACTACTTTTGAATTTTTAAAACGAATATGTTCCGCTTACCTTACCATTCAGAGCCTCCTGTCGCCAAACCTTTGAGTCAGAACGAATTCTCACCACTTATCAGTTTATACATTTTTAAATGTGCTTATTATGTAGTTAAACATCTTAATGAATTCCCGAGGTGAGGGGATATTAATCATTACACAACAAGGAAATGCTAACAGACTCTTCATTCCTGGTGCTCAGTTGACCCAGGTGCAGGAAAACCTGAGATCACTTCCGTTAGACTTTATAAATTAATAATAGCAGTTAAGTGTTTTAAATGAATATTGTTACATTTATTTTTTTAAGAGAATTGATTTTCTTAGGTGTCTTATTAACAATTTTCCAGCAGTCTGAATACTTTTTAAATGAAGAGTAAAGGCTGTGTGCATGTATGAAATATAGTAATGAAACAATCTTCGTATTCCATGCAAAAATTTTGAATCCAAAAGGACTTCTATAAATGGCATAACAGAGCACTTTTGGCCTAAGCCATCATCAGTGTTACTTGCCAATGGAAAAGAACATATCCACATGTACAAATTGTACGTCACATTTTAAGAGAATGGTTCACATAATTTAATTTAAAATCTTTACATAAAAGACAAAACGAAGTACTTCGAACAATGACCAATGTCGTGTCACCCAAAAAGCCCTCTGTTACAACATTTATAGAAGTCCATTTGGATGAAAAAATTTCGTTTTTGTTTTCAATAAGACATCCTTACAAAATAGAAGAATCACAACTAATCTGTTCGTCTTGTATAAACTGTTAAAGGGAAACATTTTCAATCCTGAGATTCTGAGACAGCTACCGTTTGTAGTAAATGATGGGGTCAATATTACATACAAATAAGAGACCATAAAGTATAGACGGATCAACAAAGGTATCCTTTAACAAATATTTACATCAGAACATTGCACCAATTACGCTCCGATGGACCCGTCAACTGTCGACGCAAATAATTTGTATATTTTAATAAATCTTGTACACACAATTTTAGAAGTTAGGTTTAAAAAGGTTAAATGAAAATGATTGATGAGACACGACACACCTTTTCGGAGTTCTCGGACCCACCTGTTCCCAGGTAGGGTACCCTGCGTATATTTACTAACCTGATAAAACTCGCGAGAGGAGGCAAAACACAATCATGAATTGAAAACATAGATAAGGCTTATCAGTATATAACATTTTATTATGTAAACAACGTGTATTCTGCACAGGAAATTAAACAAAACTCGTTAAAACGTTAATTACATTACAGGCGAGATGATGAGATTCAAAACATTGGATCTGACAGTGACTTCTGACCATAGAGGAATATAAAAATATATTCCTCTATGCTTCTGACATTTGACGTAAACAAACAATTTTAATTTAACAAGCATTTTCGTTTGGTTGTGGTTAAGGTCAACAAAAATAAAACCGGTCATATTCGGGTAATACGTCATACTATGGGTTATGAATTATGTCCTCCATAATTTTAATCCATATGTTATATTGATGACACTGGATATTTCTTATTCTAACTTAGCACCACTAACCATATAGTTGTTGTTAAAAGCATTCCGGTTCATTGAAAGCGACATTCCCACACAGCACATACATTTACTGCAGATTTAAGCAGCTAGTTGTTAGGTCACAAATAACGTCACAAAAGTGGTTTTACAATTTATCACAGATCACAGATGTGGTATTGGTTGGGGCAATATTTTAGATAATTATATGGATGGGACTATGGAACACACCCGAAGGCTATTTGCATTCCAGCGGTATTTTATAAAAATACTCTTTAGCTGTGTGCCTGTGCCGTGTTCAGCTCCAGATAGACCTGTTTGCTGCATTCAGCGCATGTTGTAATTTAAATCCAACTGATTTTTCCACTTTGTTTTAAATGAACCAATCTGTAACCATGTCCGATGCACTGGTAATAATGAAAGTAAAAAGGAAATGAGCTGCTTTTATTGGTATGCACCATCTTATCAAGTAAGTAGGCAAGAAAAAAATCCATGCGTATTCAACATCTATGTTTATACATTCTGCGTTTTTCTCCCAAACATAAATCTTTTGGTTTTTATTGAAATACCACATGTTACTTTGATATACAAAACTAATCCTAACCCAAACTAACTCGTTATCCCTCGCAACTTCAATCTAGCCGGACCGTTCAACTTTCAAACCCGCAGTTTCGGATGAGCATGATGTGGCAGGTGATTCAAATTTGTATGTTTTAACAACGCCAACGTTATTATTGTTGTAATATGTTTTGAATGGTGGGCAATGGAATATATTCGCGGAAACACATGCAAGCTGTTGTATATCCACTATAATACGACTCTTAACCCAATTTTTTTTATCATTAAACTAACATTTTACTTTACGCATGGCCCTCCCCTCGCTTCTCTCGCCACGGGGACGCAATCAACAAAAACTAACCAAAACTAGCCATGGCATAACCAAAGTCAAGAAAAAAATTAAAAAATGCAGTACAATCCAATCTTTATACATCATTTTTAACAACGATTCACCACAAATAAGAAATTCCCGGTAGTATTTGTACTTAAATCCGATCGGGGAGCAGCAGTAAGATATTCAATTCAATTGGCTAGTTTTTGAAAGCGCCACTTTAGTCGCTGTAATCGCGGCCGGAACTGCGGATTGGAAAGTTGAACGGTCCGGTTAAATGCAAATCCTCTCGCATGCTGAGCGAATCAGAATAAGAATCGGAATAATTTATTTACAACTTTCAAGTGGTATATAGTACAGGTTATTATCTCAATACTGATTTGGCGCTGTTAATATATTTTATGACATATGCGTTTATAGTTCGCAATAGGCCCCTACCTTTGAGTGATGGGCACATTTAAATGCGTTTGTCAGAAACGAATATAAGTATACGGACCGACAAAATACATATTTAATTGTTGAATATGTTTTTATGTTTATAATTTGACAGTTAGGTAGATCATTATTCGAATTAATATATTACCTCTAGAAACTAGTTCAATTAGAAGAAGCGATCGAGCTTAGATCGTTGTGTTCTACTCTGAACAGACATTCTTCTCTAGCAGTGATTTGGAAAATCATACGAACATTTTTAAATTCTCCATCCGCCTCAAATAACTCTACCCTACCCTCAGTGGAAGTGGCTGAGACAATTCTGCATAACCTATCTTCTTGTCAGCTGAATTCCCACTTTGCATTGGAAACATTTAGCAGTAACTCAAAGTTTTTTCCTATTATGGCACTAGAAAGTGCCCTTAATAATAGGTAAGATTCGGCCACTGGCTTAGATCAAATTTCATATTCCATGCTTAAATGCTTACCTTTGCAAGCCAAATTATCACTTCTACGCTTCCTATAATGGGGGTTTAAGGGGAGGTCCTATCCCAGAGAAATATAAATCTACTCTCATACATCCCTTTTTGAAACAAAATAAGGACAAGAAACCCAAATAGTTACAGACCTATAGCTCTTACCTCATGTCCCGCAAAAATTCTAGAAATTATGATAAAAATAGTCTAGGTTGGCCAACTAAACATAAAAGGAGTCTTCCTGACGCACAAATTGTTTTTAGGTTTGAAAAGGGCTGTTTACATTTTCTGGCATATCTAACAACGAGAATACAGTGTGGATTTTCCAAGAATGATTATACTCTGGCAATCTTTTTAGATGTATCGTCAGCATATGATAGAGTGGTTATCCAATTGCTTTATAGAAAAATGGTAATATTGTACGTTTTTTTCTGGTACTATCAATCTTATATTCGTTTTGCAAGTACAAAAAAACGTATTTATTCGGAATAAAAAGTTTGATATTCATGGGCTTGTAGTGTCATATACAAGGCTTGCTCAAGGCTCCCCGCAAAGTCCACTTTCAGAACAAATATCAATTCTCCAATATGCAGATGATTGTATAGAATAACCAACCCGGGCCTGTTCAACATAGTTGAATGAGATAAGTAAAGTTGTGCTTTGTCTTTATTTTGCCAATGATCGTCAAAATAGATTAAAAAGAAAACCAATACCTACGTTGTGTGTTTATTTTAACTTGTACAGGGTGTCCCAAATTCGAGCCTCATCATTGGGATCTTGGAAACTAGAAGAGATACGAGGTCGGTTAAATTGAGGCAAAGTTGCGCAATTTGATGCTGATTAAAATGCCACCTTAAAAGTTAAAAAAATCCGAATACTTCCGAAGATATTTAGAAAAAACCGAATATTCGCGATTTCATTTTTATTTTTGTATGACTCTATTTGGATAGATATTACAAAATAAATTTCATATTCTCATTGATACTTTTTCTGTTCTACAAGATGGTGTTATCAGATTTTCAAACCGACGTTTCGTCTTTGAGCTGCCATAATCAACTTTGTTTTTTTAAATACGGCCCTGGATTTTTTATTACAGACTTTAAGAGCTTCTAATGTCCCAAAACCAATGATGTATATCACTTATTCGAAAAAATAATTTTAATGATTTCCTGGTAAAATCTTACCAAAAATATGTTTTCTGTCTCTCTCTAACACATGAGGTCTTATGGAAAATGCCATTAATATGAATTTTTCGAATAAGTGCGATACATCATTGGCTTTGGGACTTTAGATGCTCTTAAAATCCGTAATAAAAAATCCAGGGCCGTATTTAAAAAACCAAAGTTGATGATGGCAGCTCAAAGACGAAACGTCGGTTTGAAAATCTGATAACACCATCTTGTAGAACAGAAAAAGTAGCAATAAGAATATGAAATTTATTTTGTTATATCTATCCAAATAGAGTCATAAAAAAATAAAAATTAAATCGCGAATATTCGGTTTTTTCTAAATATCTTCGGAAGTATTCGGATTTTTTTAACTTTTAAGGTGGCATTTTAATCAGCATCAAATTGCGCAACTTTGCCTCCATTTAACCAACCTCGTATCTCTTCTAGTTTCCGAGATCCCAATGATGAGGCTCGAATTTGGGACACCCTGTACAACTTTACTTACTCGAAATGCGTCCGACCTCGACGGTGACAAAATTAGGGAAATTTGGGGGAACGGCGCGTCATGTAAATTAAACCACATGTTCCTAATACGCCTAATTTATTAGAGAAGATGTGCCGGACTTCACGAGGGAAAGGAGTACGGCAGAGAAACCCTCGATCTAAATTCCTAAACCGAATTACGCTGTATAACCTTTATTAACATAATAAAGATTAAATTATTGTCTCCCGTACCACAGTTCGTAGTTACACATTTGTAACAATACATTTAAAACTGAAGAGAATCGAACCCGAGTTTTCCGCGTGTGTCAGGCGGATGTGATAACCACTACACTACCGAAGAGAAGTGTTAGTTATCCAGACGCCGCTGGAGGTTACTGAGGTCCTGGAATTCGGAGGCTACTCAGTTAAAGTTGAAATTAGGGCCAATATCTCTAGAATGATCATTTCATTTATAACTAGAATATTCACCCGTCAGGGTAGGAAATTGTTAGTAATTTCACAAAAGCTCTTACTTGCAATCACAGTCATACAAAAACTAAAATTCCAGCACGAAAAGACAGCAAGCAATACATTTTTGTTTTCATTTAAAGCAGGGTTGTTCACAGCATAAAACGATTTCATTAAACATATACACAGGTTATTAGGTTATGGCATCAAATATGAATTATCCATGAGAATAAAGGGAATACTTGTGCAAATTATGTTAATAACAATATTATAAATTTTACTGACCTGCAATACACGATAAAAGAAAAACCATTCACAAAATTAACTGTTCACTGCGCCGGTTTCAGACTATCTATCCCCGCTCTCGAACGAAACGTTTTAGGACTTCCTCGAAAAAACCTCGCAAATCCCGACCTCAATTTATGACTTTTTTTCTCTGTTTCTTTATGTATATGGGGTGTCTCAAAAACTGAATGTAACAGGTCTAATGAAATAATATTTTAAATAGGCGGGTTACCTCAATTGTATTATTAATTACTGGGAATAACATCACATATCTCATTAATCAAATTAATAAATCCTTAAATTCCTTATATGGTTGATTAAGTGAGCATAATTTGACCTTGTCTTCGGAAAAATCTAAATGTATACTTTTTAATTAGCCTCCAGAGAGCAACTATTTTAAATCATAATTGGCTTGGTCTGTTTACTGGCTTCACTATCCAGCCAGTTACTTTCAGGAGGTCTAGTGGTCTAGTGGGTTAGATATTTGGCTTTTGCTACGACGGCGACGCTCCGGGTTCGATTCCCGTCAGGCGCAAGACTTTTTTTAAGATTATGTTTCTAAAAATGATTTTTCTACAATTTGTTCATGCTTTTAGTTAGTTTTGGTTAGTTTTTGTTGGTTGCGCCCCCGGAGCTAACGAAGCGAGCAGAGGGCCATGCTTGAAGTGAAATATTTGACATTCTAAAATAGTAAACAAACCCTCTAAAAAGTAAATAAACCAAGTCCCGCCCATTATGATTTATAATAGTTGCTCGCTAGAGGCGTGTACGAGAATGTCCCAAATGTATTTACATAATTTACTTGACGGATTAAGACTACTACTTCAGTCGCAAGGTATATACGATACTTTTCGTACTTCCAAAATTGAAACGTATACATAATATAAAAAGCACATAGAAACCTTTACAGAAACATAATTATTAACTTAAAGCGAGGCGCACGCAATCATTTAGACATTTAGATGGTAAAATAAAAAAAAATTCTGAATACGGTACTGGATAGCCTAAGAAATTGCTTCTTCAAGGGGACGTCACACATGGTATCATGCCATTAGAAATTCAAAACTTGATGCTTATTGGGGATTTGACAGTGACGTGGAAGCTGTCATTTTCATGTCAAAAGATTTCCCCTTCGAAATAATTATTGTAGACGTGTTTCAGCGATGCTTCATAACCTTCAAAATTGAGACTTCCGATTCGTCTTCGGTCTAGTGTGCACGTGTCGGGTATCGGCCATTTTGTTCCAGCTTCATATACATATATGTTAGTTTGGGGGCACATGGGGCTTTCAGGGGCTGTGTAGATTCCCCGAATAAGATTCGGACGTCCAGCCGGGGGTTAGGCCCTGTGCATGTACAAGATTTAAATGTGTGTGAATGTCCAGCCGGTGGTGTTCGAACCTTAAAACAAGCCGTGCATGTACAAGTCGGAGGCCCAGGGGTACATACTCGACATACTGGGTCCTCTAAAAATAGTATCTCTATCCATCAGGTGTAACTAATCTGGGATGGGTCGCCCCAGCTCTTACTAAGCCGGATAGAGGTCGTTTCTGGCTAAATTTTCGAAAGAAAAAGGCCAACAGAGAGTTGTACTACTACTATAACCTTCAAAATTAATGACTGATTTAGGGTGGTTTGTTTTTAAATAAAAGCACTGTATATTTATTATAATATACTCGATAATATATCATTGTAATTATTATAATTTATTAAAATTAAAAAAAAAATAAGTCAAATTTTTTGCATAGGGATCAAAGAAAAATAATTGTAAGTATTCGTATTCAGGGTAACTTACAAACGAGTTTCATACCAAAGCTTCATTTAAACAAAAATAATACATATTTTACTTTACTTTATTTTACTTTAGATACCTACATTGTACCTATAATAACTAATACTAATTGCTTGTACTGGAATTTCAACTAATATTTAATTGTTAAAATAGCTAAATCTGTGATGCCTAATTGCCTAATATACCGTAATATATTTAAAAATAATTTCTCACAAACTCCTTAGCTACTTAGCTTACACAAGTAAATAACAACTATATATTATATATAAAAATGCTACTACAGTAATACGAAAATAAATAAAAAAACCCTTTTAATATTAGATAAATAAAAAGTAGGTATGTATGCCAAACTGTATGTATTCGCTCTGCAACTATCAAAAATAAAGTGATTTAAAATGTTTTTTTATTACGCATGCATCATAATCAACGATTATCGCACGCTGCAGCGTGCATAAAATGATGTTTATGATGCGCCTACTTTTTTAAAGGTTGCTATAGAAACATTTGATCATGTCAAATGTGACAGATTAATATATTCGTCAATATATCCCTTAAGTTTAATATCTAAAACATTTTTGAGATTATGATGCATTCGTAATAAAAAATAGCGTATGATATACGTGTATAAGAAGCCTTTAAAGCCCTTGCGACTTACAAAACACTCCGCTGCGCGTCGTGTTTTGAAATATGTCGCGCGTGCTTTAAAGGCCCTCTTATACACTTATATCATAATATACTATTATTTCTATTCGCAAAGCGGCTTTAAACAATGCCTATTTTATCATATCACAGATGTTTGCTAAGTAATTTTCAAAACTGATTTAATTATACTTATGATATATGACGTAGAAATAGGGCACTCGGCGCCCCCTAAGACTTTGCGCCCGGGTGCCACGCACCCCTTGCACCCCCGGGTAAAGACGGCCCTGAACACTAACACTATAGAACATTTCCAGGTATCACCTGAATCACAGCATCATGAGCGGCTTAATAAGATCCTTTACGCAGGTCAGATAAAATGAAAGCATAAACCTAACTACTCAGTTAGGTTTATGATGAAAGTGACGCTAATCCACCGATCAAAAGCCACTAATATAGCATAGTGGCGTATGACTGTAAAGGATCTTAAAAGGCTCATGAGGCCCTCGCGTCTACCTACCGCAAATTTTCAACCTTTGGATCTGCACTATGTAAAAATCGGCATCTCCTATTGGTCGATCCGCATGACCCTCCGCTCGCTCCGGGGGCTCAAGAAAAGGAAACTAACCAGGTGCTAACCGAAACTAACCTAAGACATACCCAAAATCAAGAAAAAAAACTTTTTAGAAACATAATCTTAAAAAAAAATAGAAAAAAGCAACCGGGTTTGAACCCGGGCCGTCCGGGTACCCAACCATCTAAACCTCTCGATCACGAGAGCTCTTGCGGCAAATTGATTGCATCACGAAGACATATTGTAATACGAGATGGATCGACCAATAGGAGAGGTCGATTTTTACATAGTGCTCTATTTGTGTAAAGGATTTTAAAAAGCTGCGCACTTGACAGCAGTCCGGTGTTGTTGTTCTAGTATTTCACTTCACGTGCGTCCCACCGCTCGCTCCGGAGGCGCAACCGATCAAAACTAACCCAAGGCAATGCTCATAATCAAGAAAAAAGAACTGAAAAATATATGAAATAGAACGTACGCATGCGTGAAGGCTCAAAATTTTGGTAGGTAGACGTAGACGCGAATATCATGAGCGCAATGATCTGGTAGTGAGTGTAGATTGTGGAAAATGTTTTTTGGACAAGCGTTCATATATGTTGGGCGATATTTATTTTTTTTTATCTATGATGTTGGGTGTTGGGTTTCTGAAGAAAAATAATTATCTCTGATTTGCTCATATGTAACATAAACCTAAAATTTATTAGGAATCATGTCTCCAGAACTTATTTTCAATCTTTTCTACTTATTATTAAGTTTTGGCATTATATATCCACCGGCAGAATTTATTAGTGCAGGCTTTACAATACAGAACTGGTCCAGTAATATTTTGGGTTCCGAGAAAGAAAAGTTTATAAGATATCACATGAAGAAATCCATACTAAATTTATTTATTTATTCTTGCTTGCCACTGATTTATTTTGTCTTATTGTATTTACTAGGATTTGTTGAAGAAGTAAGTACTTAAAGTAACTAGAATATGAATTTATATTAATTCTGATCTACTTGTGACATTAACTTGCGACCACAGAACTGTGAACAGCATAGCATACCGCCCCTCATATCCGTATCGTGATTAAATAAATACACAGTATGTTGGTAACCCAAAAATTTGCAGTTTTAAATTTTGTCATTTACTTCGGTAGTTAAAACAATGGTGTGCACGTTATTTACAGAAAAGTGCAAATAATTGATAGTCAACTTCCAACTTAAAGGCATTATGATTATTTCCACTTTTGTTCATAGTGCTGTTTGCCATTCGTGCTGGTTTCTTAATATAAAGTACAAATTACAAATATACTTGACATTGCACATTTTTAGAGTAGTGTATGACACAGCTTCTTAAACTAAGAAGCTGTGTCATACACTACTCTAAAAATTGTCAATGTCACGTGCAAAATACTCGTCTTTACAGATCTTCTTTACAATGATTTAATAATTCCAATGGGCCATATACCAGAGTTGGTATAATTCAAGGTACTGTCATAATGGGATATAGGTAGTGGTAGATGGTCATAAATATAAAACTTTCTAAACTTATACTGGATTTATAAATTTACATAACATAAGCATAGAGTAGACATAGCATAAGCACACACATGGCTGATTTAAAAATGGGCTCGTGTTATGTTGCGCCTGAGCTGTAAAGTGAAAATAACCAGGTGTTTCTTTGTTTTCATAACCTTACAAATTTCATAACTTTGCTTAAATTTTTCAAAGAAATATATTATAGAGTCTTATGTATATTATTATATAAATCCTTATCATTCTCAAAAATAAAAAGCATGAGTATAAGAAACAAAAAAAAAACAAATTGAAGTTAATATTGCATATGCTCTCATCACTGTCAATTAAAAAAGGGTAAATACAATTATAATTCAGAATTTTCATTGGTGGAACATAAGCACATAACATAAGAAGTTAAAACTTGGTGAACTCCTTATGTTGTGTCCTACGTTATGTCAATCTATAAATCCAGCAAACTTATGGGAACCATCAAAAACTATATTACTATTTATATTTCATTATTTATTTCAATCAAGTATCAACAGCCTTACTCTGGGTGCTTACTTATAGTGGAGATAAATCTAAGGGCACACATTACAACTTATAAGTTACTTATTAACTAATACACAGCAATTGGCTGTTGTTACTCTCAAAGACTCAAGTGATGGTCTAAAACAGAGTTTTATCCACAGTACCGAAACAGAATATTTGCACTCGACGCGCGTTTCGCTAACCATGTTAGCATCATCAGGAGATGATTAAAACTGATCATCTCCTGATGATGCTAACA